>CANSZD010000544.1:460000-467500 GCA_947648045.1 Beta corolliflora
TATTTGTTTTAGTCTTACATTCTTTTGCTATGTGACCTATCTGTCCACAATTATAACATCTTTTTGGATTTTTTGCATATTTATAGATTTTTCTTTTAATAAAGTAATTTTTATTTGATCGTTTCTTATTTTTATATTTTCCATATGGTTTGAATCTTTTATATCGTCTTCGCATTAATTTGGGTCTTTTAGTTTTATATCTTTTGTTTAATTTGTGACATCCAAATTTAGGTATTTCATATTTTTCACAACAGTCACTTATTTTAGCTTGTTTTCTAAATGCTTTTTGGTTATTGACTTCAATACAATAATTTTTATACCATGTTTGTAAAAATGATATTTGTTCACCTAAAGTTTCTGTTTTAGGTTTCGTATAATATGCTTCTTGTACCATAGTGTTTATAGGTTTTGGTAATTTTTCAAAATATAATTTTCGAAATACAGCTAATTGTTCATGTGTTTCAGTTCCTAATTCATAATAATTCATTTGGAATGCACAATTATATTTGTTTAAATCTTCTGGACAAATGGAACATATTTGCATATTATATAGTTGGGATTTACAATATTCTTTCTTAGCTTCTGCATATTTTAAATCTGAATTTGGATTGCCAAATTCTCTTCGAATTATTTTTTCGTATTTTTTCAACATTTGTGTTGAATCTGTCATCTCAGTTCCTTCTGTCTTAGTACTTCGCAGCTCTGTTAATTCTTTTATTCCTATATTAGTTAAATAGATTTTTGCTATTCCTGTTATTGTGGCTTCAATATAATTAGCCGCCGCACTAACTGGTATTTTAGCTTCTATTAATTTTGCATTTATTCTAGCTATCCAATTTTGCATTTCTAATTCAGCATTTGTAGAGCAATCTAGATTTAAAATTTCTCCTGTTTGGTTATCTCTTGGTATGTAATCATTTTCTATTTTTCTTCGATGTTTCCATATATTGTCATTATTTCTATGAGCATAATCATATTTTTTCTTTTTAAAAGTTGGTTTATAATTTCTATTGGTTTCCATATAATAATAATCGTCATCCGTGTCGTCCTTAGTAAGTACGTTAATTTCTTCATTCTTTTCTGAAGTAAAGTCTGATTCTAAATGATTTTAATATCTAAATTCTTGACTGGATTGTTCAGAATAAAATTCTTCACTATTTTCCTCTAGAGTATTTACCTCTATATTATTTACTTCTAGTCGTTCTATTTCAGTAGTTAAAGCTTCTATGGTAGTATTATTTATTATTTCGTTATCTGATTCGTGGATTTTTGATATTTCAGTGTTGTCTTTGATATTACATATAAGCTGTTCTTCTATTTTATCAAATCTATTATTATATTCTATTTTAAGATTTTGTATCTCTTCATTAAAATTATTTTCTATTATGTAGACTTTATCTAATATTTGTTTGGTATTAATATGTATTATTTTGATAGATTCTTCCATTTTTCTCATTCTTTCATCATATTTTCTTTCTAACTTTTCTAATTTTTTTATAGATGTCATTCATTGTTTTATTGTCTTGATAGCTACTTTCTATATTTGTTATTTGTACTAAATTATTTTCTAGTGCTAGTCTTCTTTCCCTATCAAATTCATTTTCTAGTATCATTTGTTTTCTATCTTTTATTAAATAAAATCTTCCTTCACTAATTTATGCAAATTGTCTATTTTGATTAGTCTTCTGTATTTTAAATGGACCATCAGGGTATCTAATAATTTCTTCTTCAATAATTTTTCATTTTTATTCATTATTCTGATTGTTCAATTATTCTTTCATATTCTATTTCTATTCTTTTTCTTAAAAGTAATTCTGGAAATAACTGTGAATATTCTTTAGTTATCTTCTTTTCTAAGATTTCATAACCTTGTTCTTCTAGTTCTATTGGTATTTTAGTATTCCTTGATTCTGGTTTATCTAGATCACTCTTGCTTTCTTTTAGTAATTGTATAACTAATAAAATATTTGTATTAATAATTTTTAGATTAGTTCCTAAATTTTCTTCTTTTTCTAGTTCACTCATACATACATGCTTGATTTTCTATCTAATGTATTAATATAATCTTCATGTATTTTCTTAGATATATCTTCATGTTCTTTAATTTGTATTTTCAGCAGTTTTATTTGATCATCAAAAGGTTTTAACTCTTTTTCTATTTCTTCATGATTATAATTATCATTTAATGTTGCTCGTTCTAATATTTGTATTTTATTAATGATAGCTATTTGTTTTTTATTTCTTAATTCTAAATTTTTAATATCAGATTGCATAGTTGATATAAAATATTGGAAATTAGCTTTTCTCATAGAATTTTTTACTTGGGATTTAGTACTCATACGTATAACGAATTTTGTAAATCTCTAAGTTCTTGCCTATCTTCTAAAAGTTTTCTTATTTTAAGTTGTTTTCTTTGTATTTCTTTTCTTATTGCATTTGTCATCTCAATATTCTTCCATAGATATGCTTCGTATAAATAGTCTTGATATTGTGTTATTTTTTCATTTGTATTTCTAAGTCGAAGGTTATAAGATAATTCTCTAATTGCTATTTTTTCTTTGCAGTTTCGGATTTGTGTTTTCATGATAAATTAATATAACAAGTAAATAAGCAGGTAAATAGTACAAGTAATTATTCTTTTCTGTATGAACTTCCTTTTAGACTCAATCCCTTTGTTCATAATAGACTTTAATCAGTTAATAACAATTCTATCAGCTTTCATATAAGTACTGCTAATCCGCTTTGCTACCCTTAAGCACTTAAGCTGAATTAAATAAATTCATGTTTTTCAACCTCACCACATAGGTTTTATGCATCACGCCCTCAACGCCTTCTCATTCTTCAACGGCTAAAACGGGCTCCTGCTACCAATTGTTTCTTGGTTTTTAAACATGATTTTACTTAATCGGGGAAAGCATAATTAAGATAGCATACATCCTATATGAAATTATAGAATTATCTTAACAGATCTCAGTATTATTATAAACTAGGGGATTGAATTTAAATTCAGTTCATAAGAAAAGGGGTTACCTTATCAGCTTCCATAATTGTTTGTGGAATATCTTGAAGAATAAGCTCTAAGCGAATACCTCCGGTTTCTTGTGAATAGTAGCTATGATACCAACTGGGGGGTGAAGCGTGTTTAATTTAGAGAGAGAGAATTTTAGAGAGATCTAGTGGAAGAGATGTAGTGGAGAAATGGGGAGAAGCTTGATAATGCCCCTTAGCAGCATCAGGCAATTCTTATTTATAGACGAACTCTTTTAGGCGTTCATACAAAATTACACAACTATGACATCTACTATTTGCTACAGTGCTACAGTAAAAATAAAATTACTATTCACTATTTATATAATTTCCGAGAGTAAGCCGCCTATCTTTTGTCTTATTTGTTACAGCTGTTATTTTTACAATACTTATCTTCTAAATTTTTTGACAGGTGTTTTATGCTTACAAAGTGTGCTCTATCTTTGTGGTAGATGCCGCTGTGCTAGATGATTCAGCTCTATCTCCACAGCTATCCATATCTTCAATAATTGGTACAGTTATTTGTTTAATTCCACACATTTGACTTGAGTGGTTATTATTTTGCTGCATCCAACTGCAATATCTCTTCAAGGTATCTTAAGTCAGAAAATTTCTAGGTATATTCCTTGTAACTGGTTCTTGATATGGATGGAGCAGGCTCCATATCCATAATTTGATAGTTTCGACCGTGTCATGGCCATATGCTTTGCTTTGAGATATGATTAACGTATTTAACTCCCTATGGTTTATCCAAATTGGAGTTTTAACTAGGGCTATTCAGAGTGCGGTCTGGATAGCACCAAACCGAAACCCAAACCATTTTTTCGCGGTTTGGGTTGGTTTGCGGTTTTAAAATTGCGGATTGGGTTATGATTTCAAGTAAACCGCGGTTTGCGGTTTGGGTTGGGTTTTAATTTTTGTAAACCGAAACCATACCGTAAACCGCAATTTTATATGATTTTTTTTATCTATTTTGATTTTTTTTAAATACACTTGACAAGGTGGCATACAAGTATACAACTGAAAAAAGAAGTTTGAGGTAAAGAACTTGGACACTTTTGATAAATTATTATTTATGTTTAATTATGAAGTCAACTTCATATTTATTTGGACTCTGTATATTTATTAACAAATTTTTTTTACTCTTAGTTTACAAAATTAATGTCGCGGAGGAAAAAATGGTTAAACCGCAAACCAAACCGCACCAAACCGTTTCGTGCGGTTCGGTTTGGGTTGGTTTGGGCAAAAGTGCGGTGTGGTTTGGGTTGGAAAAATGTCAAACCGTATATTTGCGGTTTGGGTTGGGTTACATCCCGAACCGCACCAACCCAAACCGCGAACACCCCTAGTTTTAACCATGTTAATCAAGGCTTCATAAATTGCCTTGATCTTGACAGCTCTTTTCTCCCTGAGAAAATCTGATATCTCATTTCGGTTTAATTCTAGCTGAGCCTTTATTTCTTCTGGAAGGATGAAATTTGCTGTACATCCCATCTTGATAACTCTAATACATTGTTTTATCTCTGAGAATGTAACTTCGCCTGGGGCTGTATAGCATCTTACAAAAATCATAGGAGATTTTGTAATTTGCAAATAACTTTTAGCTGCTTTATATAAATGAGGAATTGATGATAGCTCTTCTCCATTCATAGTATAAACTGACTTAAGAAGGCCATAACCGACAATTATGAAAGAAAACTGTTTACCATAATGGAAAAGGTTAAATACTTCCTTTAAAATAAGCGGATTTAATAATAATAGTAGTAAAATCACTCTTTATCAAACAAATGTAAAAATACATATTTGGGATAAAATATTAATCATACCCAAAGATATTGCTTTGAATTAACAGGAAAAGATTTTATATTGGGAACTAATTTCTTAAATCAATATAAACCATTTAGTATAGATAAAGAATTTCTTACTTTATTTACCCCTTGTCGACATAAGCTAAAAGCCAAGGTAGTTACAAATAAAGAAAGATTACCAATAGAATGTGAAAAATGTAAAATAGTAGAAGAAGCAAAACTAGTCCAATGAAAACCAAAAAAGAAATCAACAATTTAGACATAATAGAAATAGGAATATTACATTTAGATAAACTTACTCCTTTAAAAACTAAGTTCGAGGAATTATGCAGTGAAAATCCTCTAGAAAATTAGCATAAGCATAAAACTAAAATACAAATAATATTAAAAGACCAAAACAGTATCATATCTCAAAAATCCTTTAATAATACTCAAAGAGATGAAAAAGAATTTAAAATGCATATAACAGAACTATTAGCTGGAAAATTAATTAGACCAAGTAATTCAAAACATAGTAGCAGTGCATTTATAGTTAATAATCATTCTGAGCAAAAGAGAGGAAAAACAAGAATGATTATCGACTATAGAATTTTAAATGAAAAAACAATAACATACAATTATCCCATACCAAATAAAATACTTAAAATGAGACAAATACAAGGATATAATTATTTTTCAAAATTTGATTGTAAAAGTGGTTTTCACCAATTAAAGCTAACTGAAGAATCTAAACAATTAATAGCATTCAAAGTCCCTAATGGATTTTACGAATGGAATGTTTAACCTTTTGGATATAAAAATGCCCCAGGTAGATTCCAAGCAATTATCAAATTGTGTAGTTTATATTGATGATATACTAATATATTCAAAAACACAAGATGAACACTATAAGTTATTAGAACAGTTTACAAAAATTATCAAAACTAGTGGTATAGTTTTAAGTAAAAAGAAAATGGAATTGTTTAAAACACAAATCGAATTCTTAGGATTCGAAATAGATAAAGCTGGAATAAAAATGCAAGACCATATAGCCCAAAAAATTATAGAGTTTCAAAAGGAAATTGATACTAAGAAAGAATTACAAAAATTCTTAGGAATAGTAAATCAGGTTAGAGAATTTATACCTAAATTATCACAATATACAAAACCATTAACTAAAAAACTAAAGAAAGACTACGACTTTAGATGGAAGGATACTGACATGAAGATTTTAGAGAAAATCAAGGAATTAGTCAGAAAGTTACCAAAACTAAGTTTTCCCGATGAAGACAAAGAATTTACATGGATAGTAGAAACAGATGCTAGCGAAACCAATAATGGTTATGGAGCAGTATTAAAATACAGATATAAAAATGATAAAAAGGAATATGTTTGTAGATATCACTCAGGAACCTTTAAGGCAAATGAAATTAATTGGAATATAAATAAAAAAGAGTTAAAAGCAGTAAAATATGGAATCAAAAAATTTGAATGTTATATATTTTATAGAAAATTCATAATTAGAACAGATAATAGAACCGTCAGAAGTTGGTTAACCCAAAAATTACAAGATTCCATTACGAGAAAAGAAATAAATAGAATAATAGCCGACATCAATCAATATGAATTTTCCGTTGAACTATTAAAAACTGACGAAAATTGCTTTGCAGATTATCTCTCAAGAAATAGCTCAACAACTGATTTTAGAAAATCAGGAGCTCAAGATACAACTCAAAAAGTTAATGGAAGAATTCGCTTCTATGAAAAGGGAAGCAACTTCCAGCAATCCTAATATGGAGCAAGCAGATATTGGCACTAGCCAAAAATACAAAAGCAGAATTATTACAAAAAAAGTTAATTCTCCATTCAAGAAAAATATGTCTTTACAAAATTATTATCCCAATCAAGCCAATAACCCCACACCAGTTATCAATGAAGTAAATTTTCCCAATTTAATACCAGACACCACATCTTTCAAAGAAAAGCTAACCCTAGGAAACAAACAAACCATGACCCCTTTGGTTCGCCAATATATAGATTATTTCTTATTTATGGCCAACAAATTAAATACCGTCCCTAAAGTAACCATCAAGGACCGCCAAGGAGAGATAGAAGGAGGTTATGTTACCAACCCCTTAAAAAAGATAAATGAGTTAATACTGTTGCCTGGTTGCAATGCAAAACTAATCAAAGCAGCATATGATTATGGCCTTCTTAATTCAGTTTATACTATGAATGGAGAAGAGCTATCATCAATTCCTCAGTTATATAAAGCAGCTAAAAGTTATTTGCAAATTACAAAATCTCCTATGATTTTTGTAAGATGCTATACAGCCCCAGGCGAAGTTACATTCTCAGAGATAAAACAATGTATTAGAGTTATCAAGATGGGATGTACAGCAAATTTCATCCTTCCAGAAGAAATAAAGGCTCAGCCAGAATTAAACCGAAATGAGATATCAGATATTCTCAGGGAGAAAAGAGCTGTCAAGATCAAGGCAATTTATGAAGCCTTGATTAACATGGTTAAAACTCCTGTTTGGATAAACCATAGGGAGTTAAATACGTTAATCATATCTCAAAGCAAAGCATATGGCCATGACACGGTCGAAACTATCAAATCATGGATATGGAGCCTGCTCCATCCAGATCAAGAACCAGTAACAAGGTATATACCTAGAAATTT
>CANSZD010000544.1:470000-498320 GCA_947648045.1 Beta corolliflora
ATTGGCTTAAGTTTATGTTTCATTTCATATATGGAGTAGCTTTTTTATGTCATTAGCAGCTGGGATTCTCCTAATTTGCTTCCAAAAGCCTTCTACTGATGCATGTAGAGCTGCCCTTGTTGCATTTGCAATTGGAAATGGATTATATTCTTGTTGGGTAACTCAAAGAACTTGCTTCTGTACCAAAATCTTGATAAAATCGCTCGAACCAGTATCGAAATTTCCTGATTTAAATCATCCTACATACTATATGCTCGTTGCCGGGTTCTTGTGGATGTCTTTATGGATTTTGGCTGTGATTGGAGCTTTGAATTTCTATTTTCCACCATTGGTTATTATTGCACTAGTTTTGAGCTTAGCATGGACTACCGAGGTTATTAGAAATGTGGCTAATTTAACTTTGTGAGCAGAGTAATTGATCTTTATTACCTAAGAGGAATGCAGTCTAGTACTTATTTTTGCTTCCAAAGGGCACTTACTAGGAACCTTGGAAGTGCTTAAGTGCTTGTCTTTACAGTTATAGTAGTTAGAGTTATGGCAACACTTTTTGTAGAGTTATAGGAAGTAGTAATTAGAGTTACAGCAACACTTCTTTATAGTTGTAGAAGATACTTACTAGAGTTACACCAACTTTGTTTAGAGTTATATGCAATAGTAATTAGAGTTATGAAAATGAAAACACTAGTTTAGAGTTGTAGGAACTAGAAAGTAATAATTAGTTCATATAACTCTTAACTACTATAATTCATAAAACTCTAATCATATGTTGGCATAACTCTAACTACTAGTTTATACAACTCTAATCAAATGTTCGCTCAACTCTTGACTACTGGTTCATGTAACTTTAATCAAATGTTGATGTAACTCTAACTTTGACTTCCTATAACTCTAATCATATGTTGATGTAACTCTAACTTTGACTTCCTATAACTCTAATCAAATGTTTGCATAAGTCTAACTTTTATTTCCTATGACTCTAATTAAATGTTGCCGTAACTCTAATTACTTGTTTATATAACTTTAATCAAATGTTGCAACTTGATAGTCTGTTATCTCAATTGGCGAGTGTTTTGTGTGCAAACACAAAAATATGTGGGTTCGACTACCACACATACTTTTATTATTTGATATGTGTTTTTAATGGTCTTGTTCAGTTTTTGGGATGTAATTTTTCTCCCTTACATATTGAGTTGGTAAAAGAAGATATAAATTACACTAGCTTGAATCACAATAAGAAAAAAAAGTTCGACTCTACTTAAAATTTACATGAGTGCAATTGTAGACAACAATTTGTTCTATATTTTAGGTTTCTAACTTGTAACAAGAGTCATTTCATAACCTATGCGGGAATCGAACCCACATCTTGTGCATAGCACAATTCTCTTCCATTTGAGCTAATAGGTTTTAAGGTGTTCGAACATGATGTGCCCAAAAAGCCAGCAACATCCTTGCAAACGGTATTAAAAACATAGGACGCAATGCAACGCCCTTTTAGTTCTCAGTCTAGTGTTTTTTTTATCTCTAACCATATTGAAGTCTTGCAAATCAAACTTCCTAGCTTCATTTCTATGAACATATAAAATCTCCAACCCAAAGTTGCTAACCAGAGAAATGGAATCAACTTAAATTAGTCTTTTGACACAGAACCACAAACAAGAAACATCAAACTCGAAAGCTTCTCTACCCACCCCTGTCTTCCTCCTGGAAACTAAAATTAAGTTTGGAAAGCATTTCAAATGGAATTATCACAAATGAAAATCAAATATCAAAAATCTCTAAAATTAGGAAAGCAATGGAGAAAATTAGCGAAAGAGAAGGAAGATTAACCCAAAAGAACCGAAGGTACCATTTCGATCTCTAAACTCAGTATATTGATTGACCTTCTTCTTCGGAATCTTGTAGTTTATATAGTACCTTGAGTAAAACAAGGTCAAAGAAAAAGGTTTTGTTTTCAACTAACATACAATGTGTGCCAAAATATTGACAAACGTAGTCAGAAAAGATAAGGTATCATATATGATACTCACTACTCTCCACTTCTCCAAGTATATATTTCCCAGGAATCATAAAGCATTTACTAGCCCTTACTACTAGAAATAAGCATCTCTAACAACATTATCAATTACAAATCTATACGCACAAGGAAGAAACCATTCATGATACTATGATCTTCATTTAGAGTACTACCTACTTCCAACGGCGGGCACAATTTGGGGTTACATAATCGACAATTAACTAACACCCCTTACCTCAATGTAGGTCGCTTACTTACTATCTATAGTTTCTCTCCCCCTCACACCCCCAAATCCCACCCCAAGATTGAGAAAAAAAAACTCGGCGATCTCATTTCGAATTCGGGGAAACACATAGCCCCCTTGAATACAAGAGCATCACGAGAAAGACATATGTGTTGGATATTGGGACACTTGCTAAAGTCAAAGCCGGGGATATCAAGGTAGTTGTCTACACTTCCATCCTCAAATAAATGGTTTAAGTTTGTATAAAATAAAAATAACACTATTCCATTAAAATTCATAACAATAAACCAAATAAATAATTCCCAACTTAGAATTTGAGTGAACTTCTTCAAACAAGTCCTAGAAAGCGAACTTTCTCAGTAGCACGAGTCAACTTGTGTCAAAAAATGACAAAACCGAGAAAAGATTCAAGCCAATCTCCCGAAAAACACAACTTTAATTTAAAATTGGATAAGAGATTCCTCCTGTTTCCTTATTTTTATCTAATTTAAAGAGAATTATGATCACTTCAATAGTGTTTATCTAATAGAATTATAATAACTTGAATAGTATTTATCTAATTTCATGAAAATTATAATCCAACAAACAATATACAAAAATAACATGAACAAATCTACAGTTCGATCAATTAATTAAATATATCACAACAATTTCGAATGAAATCTGTTTCATAATGAAATTTAGATGTAAAATTGAATCAAAATTCTAAAAAAAACGAAAAACTTAACGAAATTCTAACCTTCTTCTCCCATACCGTATGCGTCTCTCGAATTGATCTTGAGTGCTGAATTTCACTGATAATCAGGGACGAAGTCACTGAATTGATATTGACAAAAAAAAATTAGTAGTTGCGTTATGAAAGCAAAGTAGCCGAAAGGAGGGAGAGGAGAGAGAAGGTTATGCGTGAGAGTGAGAGGTGTAGTCGGGTTGTTCTAGTTTTTAATCTTGGCCATTAAATGAGGCATGATCTAAGGGTTGATATTTCTTCTCACTTCTCATGTAAAACACTCTTCTCACATGAACTCAATTCTATGTGTGTGTATATATATATATATATATATAGGGTTGGGTTCTAGTGAGAACCCTCTTATGGTGAGAACCACTAAAAATAAGCAAAAACTTCCTAAAATGAGCAAAAAAATAAAAAATGAGCAAAGGTATAAAATGAGTAGATTACATTAAATGAGCAAAACCGTAAAATGAGCAAAAAAGCAAAGTGAGAAAAACATAAAATAAGCATAAAAAAGTTAAATGAGCAAAAATGTAAAATGAGCAATATGTAAAATGAGCAAAAACTTGTGATTTGAACATAAAAATTTTAAATGAGCAAAAACATAAAATAAGCAAAACATAGAATGAGCAAAAACATTGTGAAATGAGCAAAACCGTCGTAAAATGCGGAAAAATGAGCGGTTATCACGGTTCTCACCATAAGGGTGGTTCTCATATGAACTTAAACCTATATATATATATATATATATATATATATATATATATATATATATATATATATATGTACATATACATGTATATATATATATATATATATGTACATATACATGTATATATGTACATATACATGTATATATATACATATACATGTATATATATATATATGTATGTATACATAAATATGTATGTATACATTGCTAGCAATAAAAGGTGATCTTTGCAACAATCTCCTCGCTTCTGTCTATGAACTTTGGAGGGTGAGGAATGAGAATATGTGGAACCAAAAATCAATATATATTTTAAAAAACGGAAAAAAAATTCTCATGTTGTCCATGTATTCCTCCTCACCCACCCAATCAAATGACACAAATTAAACAATAAAATATGTGCATATGACTTAAACACACAACCTCTCATTATTTGTAATATGAATGCACTAACTAACTAATATATTATCTCATATTGGTCTTCTTGTAAAAAAAAACTATTTAAAGATAAGGTAATATTTCTATTTAAAAATAAATAAAAAGAATATGATCCACATAAAACATTTATGATTTGATGATGGTAGTCGGATATCTCATATACAACATTTATGATACGTGGATCACTGAATCTTTTTGTGAGTATATATTTTTGAAAATGTTGGACACAAGACCATCTCGAGTCTAAGACATGACTGGGACGCCCAACAATTACGTCATATGTCCCAGTTATTTTTTTGCATCTAAGACGCTTTGATTTATTATTCTTTTCACATGGATTTTTTTGGTTCTATTTCCTTGTGTTCCTCTCTTTTATTACACAAATTATAGAATAAGATGGGTGTACTACAAATTATTTTGTAGAATTTAATATTGTAAAATGGGGGTGCACATAGTCTAGATAAGTTATTGTTGAAATTAACATATAAATGTTGTAAATTTTTTTTTTAAAAAATGCACCTAAATATCCAACAAAAATAATAAAAGTACTTGTAAAATTTTATAAATTTGTGTACAAAAGGCTTATTTTTCTATCATTGAAATTTAGCTTTATTTAGAGTACATATTAAATGTGTATATTAACACCTTATATGTAACACCCCAAAAATTCTCTCCATTTTATAAACACTTTTCAATAAATAAAAGAAAATCATTTAAGCATTACCGCGATACCGCCATGTGTGAATATATTTCGGCTTATTCAGAATTTTGCAGTAGAAAATAATAAATAATTTCTAACTTAATAAATAAAGTCAACTCAAAGTCTTACATCTTGGAACCAACACGGTCTAGCTAAAAAAACTAAGTCACCTTAAACAAAGGTCAGCAACTAAGTCAACCAAAAGTAAAACCATAAGCAACTCTGGAGTTTAAGACAAATTCCAAAATAATATTTAAGAAACTTCAAAACAATTCAACCAACAATATTGTGGTATTTGATTTTTGACTGTCTTAATTAACGGTCTGAATCCCACGAAAGTCTCCCATTGGACTATGAATTTTAGAAAACTTGGAAGTCGCCACCCTATTAATATCTGAATAGGGACAAATTTATTTAATAAATCGTTTTAAAATCAATTTCAAGAAAAATCATTTAAAACGATGATGACTTCATATGGATAAGGCTTTTTTGAAAATTGGTCTTTCATACCATGAGATAGGGTTTGGGGTTTAGGTTAAGAGGTGCGAACGTCTGGAACTCGTCTCCTCTTCCGTTCTAAAGAACGAGCTCTTACTAAATGCGTTATTTTCCATTTTAAAGTAATCATGGCTATTGAAAAGAAAGAAAAATCACATAATTTGCATATATACACATCAACCCTTTTATTTAGGACCAATATATCATTTGTACATGGTAGGTTTGAGCACCGAAGACCAATCATTGCGGGATTGGAATCCACTCATGGATCAAAACCATCGTAGTTCGATCTTATGTCTGACCCTAAATGGCCAATTCCATTGGGGAAGAAAAGGAAAGAATAGATTATGAATAACTCACCTTTAGAATTAAATAAATCTATTAGGAATAAGGTAATCACTCCAATTAGTGATTGAAATGGGGTTAAGATAATCACTTTAATTAGTGATTAACTATGAGGAAGGATCAAGATAATCACCTTAATTAGTGATTAAGAATGGAGGTTAAGATAATCACCCTAATTAGTGACGAAACTTAAGAGGAAAGATAATCACCTTGATTAGTGATTAACAATGAAGGTTAGGAAGTAATCACCCTAATTGATGATTATTCAAGGTTTAAGATAATCACTCTAATTAGTGATTAAATGAGGAAAAATAATCGCCCTAATTAACGATTATTAAGGTTTAAGATAATCATTCTAATTAGTGATTAAATGAAAAGCCCTAATTAACGATTATTAAGGTTTAAGATAATCACTCTAATTAGTGATTAAATAGGAAAAATAAAATTAATCACCTTAATTAGCAATTAAAAGGAAGGTTAGGATAATCACCTTAATTAGTGATTAAACGAGATGAAAGGTTAAGTTAATCACCCTAATTAGGGATTAACAAGGTTTAAGATAATCACTCTAATCAGTGATTAAATGAAGAGTTTGAGTCAATCGCCCTAATTAGCGATTAATCAAGGATTGAAATAACCACCTTAATTAGTGATAACGTTTATGATAGTCAAGAGGTCTTAGAGGTTTGCTTCCTAATTTGAAGGCTTTTGAGAAATAATCTTAATTGAAGATTATTAAGTCATTTAGAGAGAAATGATCAATTTGAGATCAAATTTGGAGATTTGTGTTTGGCTAATTGGAATTTGGCCATTTAAAGCGAGACACGTGAAACGGCCTAAAATCAATTCGGAGATCATAATTACCAATCTAATTATGTCAAATTATATGATTAATCCATTTGAATATGGAGAATACATTTTTAAAATGTAAGATGGATCATCATACAATTTAACTTAGTTAGATTTGCAATTTTTCCTCTTAATTGAGATTGGGTCATTTGATTCATATACTATGATATATTGGCCCAACATGCAATATTTGTAACATTGGTTGCTTATTTTATTCAAAAGGATTGTGGAATTATTTATGAAATTTATGCATAAACTGATAAACATCTCCATGTTTTTTATTAATTGAGTGATGCAATAACTATTTAGAAAGAATTATTATTACAACAATATGTACAAACTCTATGATCTATACAAAGTCTTCAATCTTGATCTTCACCATGACGCTCCTTGATCTTCATTTCCTTGAGTGGGCTTTGGAATTCATGTTTATTTGTAAACTTGTGAAAATTAGAGAGTAATTAACCTCTTTAATTTTGATTTTTTATGACAATTTTTATTGATTTTTATTTACATGATAAAATGAGTCATTTTAAGAGAAACTTAAAAATTTCATGATTTTTAATTTATATTTTCGTATGAAGAAAACAATTTCTTATATGAAAATTGAGTTCATCACTTTATTTCATTTTCCAGATTTCAATTTTGTTCTTGTACTGACTTGCAAAAATCATAACTTGCTGTACAAAGCGTTAAACTGAGCATGTGATACATCTATAGATAGATCAGTTAGTTCTTTAAGTTGTGTCAGTGATGACTCAAATTATGGTGAATTTTATGCCAAAATTGATCAAAACAGAACCTTTATTCAATTTGTTCTTTTAAACCTAACTTATTAAACTTAGTTTGAAATGAATTTTGGTATGAATATTCTAGACACCTTAAAAGACTAGACTGGAAATTTTCACTTGAATTGGACACTTTTAAGACCATTCTTGGTTTGTTTTCTTAACTGAAAAGAAAATCGGTTTTCTGGAGTTTAGTGATTTACATGAACGTTTTTGTAAAAATGATGTAAAATTGTATGAAATTCATATGAACATGATTTTTATGTTTTTGAAAAGCTACTGATGTTATCTTCACACTTGATGTTTTTAGTTTTATTCAAAGGATTTTATTTTGAACTTTATTGACAGAACAAGCTTAGGTGGTACTGGACAAAATCAGTTTTGCATAACAAAGTTGTATGATTTTTAATTATTTACAAAAAATTCGTTTTTTAGAAATTTCAAAGCCCAGTCGCTGGAAGCATCTTGAACTTCATAGGAAAAACATTAAATCCTACAAAATATTCAGATAATATAGAGGAAAAATAAAATGAAGTACGAAATTGAAACTGATTATAATTACAGCATCACATTTTTCTTTTTTATGAAGATGTATATGCACAACTTGTCTTGAATTTTTTATGAAAATATTTTTTGGTGATGAATAACAACTTGATTAAGGAAAATCACAATATTTTCTAAGAGTCACCCCATTAGAGGTGACTATTCTAGGTGGGGTGATTTAAGGTTGGGAACCTATTAGGACTTCCATATACCCAAATCACTCCAAAGATTAAAAAAAATGATAAGAAGAAAACAAGGAGGAAGTTAGTAGATGATTAAGAAGATAATAAAAATTAAACAAGAGTTTCCACTTTACCTTGCTAGCTCAATGATGCACTTCCTTTTTGCAAATTTTTCTACCTTTTTTTGTGATTGTCTTAATTTCTAAGTGAGTTTCTAAATCCACTTAATTACTAACTTAAACTCTTTTTTTGTGATTTTTCCTTCTTTTGATGAATTTCTTTACTTACTAATTATCTTACTAACTTTTATTTTCTTTTCTTAAGTGTGATTTTTTAGAGAAATGGAGTAGAGAAGATGAGAGAAGTAGTGAAATTAAGTTGAATTCTTTTCAACTTCTTTACTTACTAATTAAGACTTTTGCTTTGATGGAAAGATTAAGGAGGACCAGAGTAGTAGAGAAGAAGTTGTGAAGTTCAATTGGGTTTTTTTCAACTTGGTTTTGAAGTGGAAAAAGGAGGGAATTTATAGAGAAAAGAAGGAGGTGAACTAGGGTTTCAAAGAAGTAGAAAATCAGATTTTTCACCTAAAAATATGATTTTCTTCATCCTTAATCACCCTAATGACATCACTCTAATGACCTCACCCTAATGACATCATCAAATCTCCTTGGAAACACAAATATTCTTATTCTTTTTGGATTTTCTCATAAATGAGGTAAAATCAGATTTTCAGAAAATATTCTTCCCTAAACATCCTAATACGTAAAAAAAATACATCGAAAAACGTGCAAACAAAATCGGATTAGGGACGCTGCGCCAAACGCGAGAACTTGCGCTAGGCACGTGCGTGCGCTAGGCGCAAGGCTCTGCGTCTGGCGCAGGCCATGCTGTGCGCTAGGCGCATGATCATGCGTCTAACACATGATCGTGTGCTTGGTGCACACTCGATTCTTCCGGAAATAATCCGTATTCCCCACCTCTTACACATGAGATTTGATTCTTATTCTCACATCTTTTCATGATTCTTATTCTTTAACTAATGGATAAAGGATGTGATTAATGGATAAAGAATATATTCTTATTCTTTATCCAATGAACAATGACTTGACTATCAAGAAAACTGATTATTACCGGTTTTGGGATACGACTAAAATCCCGACGCCTAATCGCGACTCGTTTTCCGTTTTTCCGGAAAACTTACTTAAAACAATTAACGAAAACTCATCAAATTAATAAAGACGAGCATGATTACACTACGAATCATTTTATTAACACGGTGGTTGTAACTATTGACTACGACTCATGGAAAATTATATCTGTAAGCCGAAATCGCACGACCAATACGCAAAAATGGAAAATCGTTCGACGGAATGAAACTCGTGTTCCGGGGCGCGCGCTCCACGATGCATGACAGTTTCTTTTCAAAATCTTTATATATCCGAAAAAGGGGTTCAAAATTTGGTGTCTACAGAATGCCCCACATTGGTCGAATTTTGGAGGAAATGATGGCCAATGTTTGAAAAGACACAAAATTTTGACAGAAAATTTCTTTTGAGATAACATATTCTCCACAGAAAGTAGTTATCCTCAAGGCTATAATTTGCATTGCTTTATGTAGAAAATCCCAATTAATTTTCTAAAACTGAAAAGGCGACTTTATCGTCGTCTTAGATAGAAAATCCCAATTAATTTTCTAAACCTTTGAAAATGCAACTTTATCGTCGTCTTAACTAGAAAATTCCGATTAATTTTCTAAAAATTTGAAAATGCGACTTTATCGTCGTCTTTAGATAGAAAATCCCAATTAATTTTCTACAATTTTAAATGCGACCTTATTGTCGTCTTAGATAGAAAATCCCAATTAATTTTCTGAACTTTGAAGATGCGACTTTAACGTCGTCTTAAATAGAAAATCCCAATTAATTTTCTAAAATTTGAAATTGCGACTTTATCGTTGTCTTTTTTAGTCTTATAAATTTGTCTTTTGTTAATGTGAGAGATTCCGACAATTAACAGGTTGACTCTAGTTTTTTTTTTTTACAGTTTTTCATGGCCTTGATGACAAACAAATTGTCAAATCACCATCATTCACTTTTTATGACTTCATGTGTTATCATGTCACCTTAAATTAGGACATTGTCAGGTCATGTCACCCAAAAAGGTTGACCTAAGGTTATTACCCTCTAGATGAACTATGGTGGACCAATCATCATATGGCAAAATTTTTTATCTGTTTTTCCGAAATCTTTCAGAAAATTTTCATGCGTAATGCTTATTTGCTTTATCGGAAAATGATGATCACTATATAAAATAGATTGATCAAGGTCATTATTTTGGAGGATCATCAAGAAAAGGGATTGTATCAACGTTCTTGATTCATCATTGACACAGTTTTTTTTATGTTCGCCTTTAGCAAAAATTGCCATACCCTAAATGCTTGGTCATTAACCATGGTGAAGGATGCTCCTTATTATCCTATGGACAATACTCAAACTTATTATCCATGGCATGAATCATGGATGATCATCTTTTCCATCTATAAAAGGGGCATGGTTCTTCATTTCCAAATGCACCACTTCCAGTGCTCTAATCTTTTCTCTAATTTTTCTTTCTCAAAATGGTTCTTACTTATGAAGAAGCTAATGAAATGCGGAGTCGGGAGAAAAAACAACTCTCGGGGGTCACAAAGAATTTGGAGCAACCAAGGCAATCTTTTTCTTCTTCCCACTTCACTAAGGCTCTCATGCCTTTGCTTTCTTTTTCCATCTGTTATGACATGATTCATGCTGCTTCCCAATTTTGAGATGAAACTCGTCATGTCTTCCGCTTTGGAGACCGAGAGATTGTGCCTCTTGTTGAAGAGGTCAAGGGTTTGCTAGGCTTACCATCCGATGGTCCAGTTATTACACCTGGATCTCCTACAAGGATTTCGGGAGATTTATCAACAATTTTATATCTTCCCGAAAATCTTCATGGCAACTACCTACAATATGGTGAGGTATTTCTTCTCAACTTATTGTTGACTTTTCAATTTGGCACTTGACAATTCTCTAATAATGCCAACTATAGGATTGCTAGAGAAAATGCTTGCATTCTTATGATTTTGGGAAGTACCCTCACTAAATGGTCTTTAAACACATGCCATGTTCGGTGTCTTTCACTTATTCCTCAAATTGTTAGTGAGGGTCGTCTTGGACCACTTATTTTGGGGTAAATGTTTCTTGGCTTAGATGAACTCAAAAGAAAACCCTAAAGTTTTGTGAAGGGATGTCCATTAGCCCTTCATTTATGGTTATTGAAAAATTTTTCTCTCATGAAACCCCACAAGAGTCTTACTTACAAAACTAATCATGTCCGCGAGAGAGGTCTTCTTCCTTTCTTCTATCAACTTAGCAAAAATGGTGGGTGGGAAGATTTTTTTCTACATCAAGACATAAAGTGGATCACAAACCACCTTGGCATTAGTGCAATTGTATATTGCAATTCTGGTCGCCGAGGTGTACAATTACCCGGGCTTTGCCAAGTCACTTTCTACCTTCCATGGAGGTGTCTAAGGAAAATTGGTTGGAGGCAACATCACATTCATGCCCCCCAGGTTCTTCCACCTTGTACCACTTATGAGGCTGATATGAGTGGTATTCAGAGAATGCCTACTATATGGCAGGGAGCAAAAATTATATCAGCGCTACCTGAACCTCACTTGCCACCGATTGATGAAGATTACCTTCAATGGCTTCTGGCGGATATTGGTCAAGACAATGATTCAGACGGGCCTACCATGAAGAGGAGAATGGTTTGAGAGAAATATCATGTTGTTTTTTTTCATGTTGTTTTTTTTTAAAGTTTTTTTTTTTGAGTTTGTAGGAAATGAAGGCTTTATGTCTTTTTATGTATGAAATGAAGTACCCCAGTTGGGATGAATAAAAAAAGATATGTTTGTGAGAATTATCTACTTGTGAGAAATTCAATGTGAACACAATTCTAAACACGTGCACACTTTAACATTAAATATGACATGCAAATCATAATTAATTAATCATATGACACATAAAAGCATAACACATAAAACCTAAAAAAAACACAAACATCCTTGCATGTTTCATAATTTTTCTTGTTCTCTCCTTTTTTTTGTTTATTTCGTTTTTTCGTTTTTTTTTGTCTTTTTTTTTTTGCATACATTATATTAATATCTAGAAACACATGGCATGTTTATTAAGAATAAATAGATAGGATACAAAATCCCCAAATTGCTTGGTTACTTGACCATGATAATTACAATTACTTTGATGCCTAAGCGTGATATTTCTTCAACTGATCAAGATTAGTGAAATGGGTGAATTCATTCCCATCAAAATCCATTAGCTTTACTGCTCCAGCGTGGTGACATGCTTGACTAGGAATGGCCCATACCAATTAGGCTTGAATTTTCCCCGAGGATCATGCAACGGAGCTCTATTTTCCTTTAGAACTAGATCACCTTCTTGAATGTCTCTATCTCGAACCCTTTTGTTAAATGCACGAGCAATTCTCCGTTGATAGAGTTGAATGTTATGCAATGCTTGTAGTCGGCGCTCATCTGCAAATGCAAGCTCATCATATTGAGTTTTATACCATTGGTTTTCTGAGATTTCACTTTCTGCTATGACCCTGAGAGATTGTATCTCCACTTCAACCGGTAGGACTGGCCCTATCCCATAAACTAAAGAATACGGGGTTGTTCCTGTTGGAGTTCTAATTGATATCCTATATCCCCAAAGGGCATACAGGAGTTTGTCATGCCATTCCCTAGTCTTTTCAGTCATCTTGGCGACAATAGTCTTGATTGTCTTATTGGCTGCTTCCACTGCTCCATTGGTTTGGGGACGATAAGGTGAGGACTAATGATACTTGATTGCATATTTAACGAGAGTTGTCTTCAGATGACCTTTAAATTGTGATCCATTATCAGAGATGATTTCAAAAGGTATGCCGTACCGACAAATAATGTTGTTAATCACAAATTTCGAGACTTGCTTTGCCCCTAGCTTTGAAAAGGATGCTGCTTCAACCCACTTCGAAAAGTAATCAATCGCTACAAGAATATACTGATGCCCATTTGAAGCCTTTGGATGAATTTATCCGATTATGTCTATGTCCGATTATGTCCATGCTTTGATATTTTTAAACCCTATTTTAACATAACAAGTAAATCTGAAATTTTATTTCTTCAATACATAATTTATATAATATTAGATTCATAATCAAATCATCAAATCACAACTTTTAAACATAAACTTATTAAAACAAACCCTAAAAATATGAACTTTGCATTAAAATAAAACTTGAGGAGGAAGAAATAACAACCAAACAAAGAGGAAGGAAGAAAGTCGGCGGCAAGGAGGGAGGAGGGCGGCGGTGCGCCGGCTGCTGCTGCCGGTTGGTGGTGGTGTCGGTGGCTGCTGCCGCGGCTGGCCGAAACCGAAGGAGGAGGGAGGAACCGAGAGAAAAAGAAAGAGAAGAAAAAGAGGAGAGAGAAAATAACTTGTGTGGGGAATTTTGGGGGTTTATGTGGTTTATATAGTTTTCCCCTTGTGGGCTTAGGAAAAGGTAATTGGGCTTGAATTATAAATCCTTTTCCAAGCCAAAGAGTGTTTGGGTTCCTCAAACCCATTTAAGAGTCCTTTTCCAAATCCAAAAAGTATATCAAACATTTCAAATACTCTTCAAAGCATGACTTTAATAAATTATTTGACTTGCATAAATCATTAAAATAATTCTTTTGACTTTCAAATAGTCAACCTTTGAAGAATAAATCCTTAAAATACTAAAATATATTTAAATATAAATAACTATATATTAAAATATATTTATAAAATCCAATAATTTACGGGGGATTACAGTCTACCCCTCTTAAAAGAAGTTTCGTCCCGAAACTTGACACGAAAACTCACACATTTTCAAAAGTTTTTAACTCAACTCCCATTGGAGAAAATACTTGTGCCACTCATGTGCACTCTTTTTCCAACTTAAAAACACTTGTGTTACTCATGAACACATTTTCTTATGCGGAAAATCTAGTTAATTTGCACCAACATGTGCAAATCGCCAAAATAAGCATAAAAATGCATAAAAATACCATAAAAATAGGTAAAAAGCGCGAAATTCGATCGCATTCTACCCCCCTTAAAGAAAACGAGTTACGCTCGCGTAACTCACCTCAGGGAATAAATCTGGATACTTCTTCTTCATTTCAGCTTCGGCATCCCATGTTGCCTCTTCAGACTCATGGTTCGCCCAAAGCACTTTCACGATATTGACATCCTTATTGCGTGTACTACGCACCTTCTTATCGATAATTTTCACAGGTCTTTCCTCATATGTGAGGCTACTATCAATATGGATCCTCTCAGGCTCCAAGACATGACGCTCATCAGGGATATAACGCTTGAGTTGGGAAATATAAAACACATCGTGCATCTTCTCGAACTCCATTGGCAAAGCCAACCTATAAGCTACCTTCCCAATTCTTTGTAGAATCTCATATGGACCTACATATTTGGCACTTAATTTGCCCTTTTTCCCAAATCTCATCACACCCTTAGTTGGTAATACTTTCAGAAACACTTTATCACCCACTTCGAACTCATCTTCTCTTCGCTTCAAATCGGCATAACTCTTTTGCCTATCTTGAGCAGCTTGAGTTCTAGCTTGAATCAACTTCACATTCTTGACGGTCTCCTCGATGACTTCTGTCCCCAATACTATATTCTCACTAAAATCATTCCAACAAATGGGACTTCTACACTTTCTTCCATATAACGCCTCAAAAGGTGCCATCTTAATACTCGCATGATAACTATTGTTGTATGAAAACTCAATCAAATCTAATTGGTATTCCCAACTACCCTGAAAGTCAATAGCACATGCTCTCAACATATCCTCCATAGTCTGGTTAGTCCTCTCAGTCTGACCATCGGTTGCAGGGTAAAAGACAGTACTCATCTTCAATGTTGTCCCAAGATTTAACTGGACCTTTTGCCAAAACTTCGAGAGGAATCTCGAATCACGATCTGAAAAAATATCGGTTGGAACCCCATGCAATCTCACTACATGCTTAACATACGTCTTCGCAAGTTGCTTCTTCTTCCATGTCTCTTTAATTGGAATGAACACGGTCGACTTCGTCAGACGGTCCACAATAACCCAAATAGTATCATTGCCATTCCTTGTCTTAGGCAAAGCAGTCACAAAATCCATTGAAATGGAATCCCACATCCGTCCAGGAACCTCTAAGGATTGAACCTTCCCCATGGATATTTTATGATCTATCTTGACTTTCTGACAGGTTAGACATTTGGACACGAACTCGGCAACCTCACGCTTCACGTTTGGCCACCAATAGATCTGCTTAAGGTCCTTATACAGCTTGTCACCCTCACCCCCAGGGTGCACAAAATACGGAGTATTATGCCCCTCATCCATAAGACGCCTCTTAAGCTCATCAGATTTTTGTGGTACACACCACCTTCCTTTGAACCTCAAACTACCATCATCATGGATCTTAAAATCAACTTCCTTACCTTGCCTCATCTTTTCCTTAATCTTCTCTAGGTGCTCATCCCCATCTTGACCCTCTTTGATCTCGTCAAAAATTGACAACCCCAATGACAAAGCACTCAATCTTGCCTCGATCTCCCCAGGATTTAAGATTTCTAGGCTAAGTCTTTGCATATCTCGACACAACTCCTCAGGACCTACCAAGGGATTCATGCTATGGCTCGACTTCCTACTCAACGCATCAGCAACGACATTCACTTTCCCCTCATGATATTGGATGTCTAAATCATAATCCTTAATCAACTTTAACCATCTTCTCTGCCTCTGTAGGCGTGTTTTTATTTCGCCTACGCGGTGTGAGCGCGTATTAGATTTGACTACCCCACTGTAAAGGTTATATTGAAAATTGTTTTGTATTGAAAGAAGTCACCAACAATTCTTTTTAGGAAGAATCATAAACCTAATTGGATATGGGAAAACCGTAGGGACAAATTAGGGACTTATCCAATGTAGATTTCCCCGTCCTGACTCCATAGATGGTCAAAGTGAACCAAAGATTGAGTTCGGGGATGAGGGTACGAATATGGTCATAATGAACCACATTCGCCCAAAGTTGGCCTCTACTAAATATCGATTCATTGCAGAATTTATGCCAAAGAATAATCAAATATTGTTTTAAGCACCCTAAAAATAATTAGTCTAAATTGGTTCAGGAAACACATAAAAAGACTAATTTTTAGTGACATGTTATTCGGCAATCAATATTACAGGGAACCTAACAGGTTGTCCAAATTAATCTGATTAATGTTAGAACAGTTCGTTAGGTCTTGATTAACAAAAATAACATGTGGGTGATAAAAGCAATAAAGCAGGACAATCATATAATTGGAATGATCAGGCAAGCATATACTATACGGTTTTTTCACCATATACCCCCGACAAATTGAAAAATTCACCATATACCCTCAATGTTTCAAATATGCACCATATACCCCTAACTTTTCAAAACTGTTTACCAAATACCCTTTTCCTAACTGCCGTTAACTCACCGTTAGATGTATTTACGATTTTACCACCATTAACCTCTAACCCTAAAATCCGAAACCCTAATTCTAATTCTAACCCTAAACCCTAACCCTCTAAACCCTAACCCTAAACCCTAACCTTCCCACCACCCCTCCCCCACCCTCCCACCACCCCAAAGAACCCCTCCCCCCATCCCCCACCCCACTGCCCCCTACCCCCACCGCCGCAGCCCCCCCTCCCCCCCCACCCAGTTGCCCCTCTCCCCACCTCCCGCAGCCCCCTCCTTCCCCCCACCCCATGCCCCTCTCTCCCTCCCCACTCCCCAGCCCCACTCCTCCCCCCCCCCGGCGCCCAGTAACCCACCCCTCCCCCACCCCATCACGAGCCCCAGAACCCACCCCCCCCCACCCCCGTCGAATTCCTCCCCTCCCCAACCCTCACCCCGTCGAATTCCCCCGTCAAATCCCGCTGCAATTCGATTCTTTTTCGCGAATCTCACAACTCTTTCATCACCGAGGTGCGTTTAATTTACGTAAATATGCATATTCAATTGACTCTAAAAAAATCCGAACTTCACTACTTCGACGGGGTTGATTTTCGGGCGTTTATTCGAACAATTCGGGCGTTAATTTCGGGCGTTTATTCGAACGGTTGCGGGGAGGGGTGGGGGGTTCTAGCCATCGAATTCGACGGGGTGGGGTTACGGGCTTGCGACGGGGGTGGGGGAGGGGTCGAAGGGGGAGTGGGGGGGGGTGGGGGTGAGGTGGGAGGGTGGGGTGGGGGAGGGGGGGTGGTGGGAATGTTAGGGTTTAGGGTTAGGGTTTAGGGGGTTAGGGTTAAGGGTTAGGGGGTAAGGATTAGTGTTATTAGGTAAAGTTAGGGTTTAGGGGTTAGGGTGGCAAAATTATAAATAATTCTAACGGTGACTTAACATCCGTTACCAAAAAGGGCATTTGGTGAACAGTTTTGAAAAGTCAGGGGTATATGGTGCATATCTGAAACATTGAGTTTATATGGTGAATTTTTCAATTTGTCGGGGGTTTATGGTGAAAAACCCGTATAATATATGAAGAATAAATAAAAAAAAAGTAAAAAGATTTAGAATATCCAGCAGAGCGATTTTATATTAAAGATCTACATCATGAAATAAATGGTTAGTAACTTCAATATAAAAATAGAGAGTTTATTCAAGGACCCTCAGGATTATACCGTGGCTTGGGTCTGCGAGATTGACAACCTTCGGGACGAGCAATCGTGAAGCCTGAAAATCTGAATGTATGAAAGTATGTAGATTGGATGTATTTTGTGTTTGAAAGGTATGAATTTTGTAGGGAAGTTTTGTAGTTTGTAGAGAGGTTCGTAAAGTATTCGCCGAGTTCGAAGTGTGTTAATGTGAAAAATCCGTTCTTTTTAATCTGTTCGGAAATCAGGCCTATTTATAGGGAATACGGCACTGCGCCTCACGCGTTAGTTGCGTCTGGCGTAGCTAACGTGGCAAGCGCATGACGCGGCATGACCAATGAAAAGTGTACACGTGGTACGCGCTTTTAGAAAAGATAAGAAAGAAATTACGCGTCTCAAGCAGAGAATTTGCGCTTGACGCAGGACTCTACATGAAACAGAAGTCTACGTGGTAATTCTGGTGCGCTTGGCGCAGCCTACGTGGAAGTCCACGTGGTAGGACATGTGCGCTCAGCACAGTTAACCGCGCTCAGCGCACCGCCGTGTCTTTGATTGTTTTATGATATAAACGCGTTTTAAAGATTTTCTTTTATCTTTTAACTCCGAAAATCTAATTTTACGGGATAAAATCCGATTTTGACTTATAAATAATATCTTTTGAAAATATTTATTTATTAAAATAAATTAATTAATTATCAATTAATTGGGCTTTTCAAAGAATTGGGCTCAAATACAATTAATTATCATGAATAATTAATTGGGCTTTAAAATAGGACCTTAACACTTTTCGAAATGGTTTTGAATGGCTCTTCAGACGGCTCTGCCCTTGGATCGGACCAATTAAGACCACCGTATGTTTCATCATCGAATCCTTAAATGGGGAGACACGATTATGTGTCTACAGAAGCCCCTACTTTGACTGAGGTTCAGGAAACCGAAAGTCAAAGTATACGGTGTCAGGACGGAGAACAATTCTAAACGCTTTGCAGTTTAGAACTGATCTATAACCGCCGGTCTCTGCAAAACAAAGTTAGTATGCAGGACAATAACTACAAGCAATCTGATTACCTGCAGGGAAAAATGTTAGCAGATAGGTGCAAACAACTCACATAAGCACATTGTGATGCAGTAATGCAAACTTAGACTCTCTAAGGATGCATGAGACGCTATGCAAGGATTAATGTTATGCAAATCTAAAGGGTGACACGTCATGCAAGGTCAGGGTTATGCAAGACTAAAATGTGTGAAATGCATTGCAAGGTCAGGGTTTTGCAAAGCTGCAACGCAAGGTCAGGATTTTGCAAGGCTAGAAGATGTGTAGAATGATAGACTGATTAGAAATGCATTGAATTATTTTCGAAAATCGTTTTTAGTAAATGATTGGGGTCCGTAAATGAGGTCCGCGGATTATAACTTTTCGGGAGTTTGATTTGAATTGGAGGAACCACCACACGTAGGAAGCCCCCACTTTAGGTGAGCTTGTCTTGAGTTAGGCTTGAGCCTTAATTGAAATGTACTTGATCTGATATTGAAATGTAGTTGCTATGCCTTAAACGTTGAAAGTTTTCACTGGGGATTGTACTGGGGATTCTTCTTTGGAATGTTGATATAGGCAAAGTCAAATATCACCAGAAACAATGGAATTGTCGGAGAGTCCTTCAGGGACAAGGAGAGCTTGGATTTAAAAATAAAAAAGAGTTTAATTTGTGACTCAAATGAATGTAGGTGGGAAAAGGCTTTGACGAGGCTAGGTGCAGACTCGAGTGTATGCCGGGATCTAGATAGAGATTATGCTCCTAAAATCTAGAAAGTCAAATCATTATACTATGACTAATTTTATTTTATTGAAGCGGTCGGACCTCGAGATGAGGATTCCTACGTATCCTTGCGGAATCAGACCATTCGTAGTTCCCGATCTGATTTCTTTTTATTTAATTTTTTTTTGTGCCCTAACTTTTGCTTAGGTCGCCCTTTCGGGTTTTAAACCTAGCGGGCTTGGACATACCTTGAAAAAGGAGTTAGGATTGATGAAAGGATTAGGAATTTGGATTATATGGATTAAAGGTTTGATGAATCGAAGGGATTTGAATGAGGGGTAGAACTTGTGTGCAAGCCCCCTAGCTTGACTTTTATTTGCCTTTGGCTTTCTTTTTGAATCTTTTCTTCTTGTCCTGTGCGTTTTTACTTTCTCCATTTTTTTTGCACTTTGAATTTTTTTCACTATTTTATTTTGCTTGGCATTCATTTTTATGTAGTAAGGCTTGTACACAATCCATTGGTTTAGGGTAGTGAAAGGTTTGAAGGATATTTGTGGAGCTTTGAAGTTGAAGGGATTGTTTGGTTTATGGAGATGATGGCTCATGGAAGGTAATGGAAGGGAGAGGGGAATAACTCCTGATCCAATGTATGTCCTCTTTTTATTTCTCTTTTTTTATTTTTCAGATCTTTTTTATTATTATAGTCAAGTTTATTAGGTGATTTGAGTTTCATCATTGAATTAGAAGCATAAATAAAATGATGGAAGGCCAATGAAAATGAAAATGAAAAGGCAATTATTTTATTCATTGAAAATAAATGAAACAAGGCTTATTAGAAGTAAAAACCTAACTGACATAGACTTGACAGGAAGGGAAATAAAGTAGCTAAGGGAGGGACTCTCCGACTCGACCTAAAAAACTAGCGCTAAATGACTAAGCTTTCTGCATTATTTAGGCATTTCCCAAGGGGTTGCCGCTATTGTTGACTTTTGCCGCAGGCGGAATTGGTAATCTACCGTCTTCAACCATATCCTGCAGATGATGCTTCAAAGTCCAGCATTGTGATGTCAGATGCCCATTCCCTTGATGGTACTTGCAGTAGGAATTAGGATTCCATCTACTGGATCTCTTCTCAAGAGGAGGGTCCGGAGTAGGGCCAAGAGCCTGAAGTGCTCCCTTTGCATGAAGCCTAGTGAAGGCTTCTTCTAGGGACGTGCCTAAAGGAGTGAATGTCCTTTGAGGGCCTTGATAACCTTTCTTGTCAGTAGTTAGAGCATTGATGTCGCTGCTTTTAAGGGTAGAAGGGTTAGTATTACTCTTCTTGAAAGAGTTATTGTTGTTAGAACCCTTGTTCTTGTTAGCTTGTACCTCTTCTTCAATCAGCAGGCCCACCTTATAGAGCATCGTGAAAGACTCTATAGGTTGGAACTTGATATGATCCCCATACTTGGGCTGCAGGTTACGGATCACCAATCGGACTTGATCCTCTTGGGATGGCCTGTTAGTCATTTGCGCAGCCTTTTCCCTCCATCTGTTGAGGAAGGTGACAAAGTCTTTGTTGGAATTCTGCTTAGTTAATTCCAACTCACGAAGGCCAATGGGAAGTTGAGTATTGTAGATGTATTGTTTGTGGAACTCTTCTCTAATGTAGTCCCAGTTGTAACACCCCGTAATTTTCACCCTTTATTTTTGGTGTTAGTTTATTTTAAAATGATATTTTTCGTAAAAATAAATAATTTATTATTTAAATTATTTTGGAACATGTTGTGAAAATGTGTATATATTTTTATATGTTGTGTATATTTGTATATATTTATTTTAAGCTGTTAGTTAATTATTTTAAAGGTTATATTAGTTTCGTTATTTATTTAGGCGTTTAGGATGCGGTGTTGTCGCGTAGCGTTTTTGTAACGTTGATGGACCGACTTGGGTGATGAAATGTTGCAACACGTGTGGCGTATCATGTTGGCCGAAAATCAGCAATTATGGAGTGGAGGATGAAGAGTTTTGGTGCTTATTAAGCTAACCTTTGAATATCTTGTAACCGCTCATTTAATCCCTCATTAACATTCTCCTAAACCCTTCGTTTTTCCTTGCCATAAAATTCTGATTTTTAATAAGAGAAGTTCAGCATCATTGTCATTTAACCCACGCTGTTTTCAAGAAAAGAAAGAGAGAAAAGGAAGAGGAAAAGAAGAGAAAGGTTCAACCCGGTTTTTCCGGTCACACCTTCACGAAATTAACCATATCTGGAGATCTAACCGTTGGATCATTCTCAAATATGGACAACACGTTTATAACATCTTGATCTTCACTTTAACCGGAGCGATTGTGAATACGATCTTTTAATCGCTGGAAATCATGGTCGGACCAGAACAGCACGAAATAAGAGTTTTCAACGTTCAAGAAGAAAACGCCTAGTGACTTGTTGCTACAATTATCGTTCATGGAGGAATTGGATTGCTCGCATATTTTTTGAATCTCTTTAGACTCAGCTCTCCTCCCGACGTTCCAGGTAACTAGTAGTTATCTTAGAACAATAGTGATTAGGGTATTATTCGGTATTAGATTATTACGCTAGGAATTGTTTACAATGCTTTTTGAATGAAATTATTGATGAAAGTTGACGTGAATATACTTGAGGCATGCTGTATGAATATTGTATACAGAAAAATAATTTTCGTCTGAGTTTTAGTATTTATTCGATTTATTTGGTATTTTGTGCATTTTTGGCTTAATTGCAAAATAATTATTGAACGAATGTTAAAATTGCTGAAATTATTTTTCGTGAATCATGTTATATGTGTAGTATGTATTTCATGCCTTGGAATAATTCTTTCCTACTGTTTACAGGTTTATTTAATTGGTTTATCTGTTTTTGCATTTTTGTGTCTGTCAGTATATAAATTGTGAAAATTATTTCTGCAGGCCTAAAAATTCATTTCTTTGTATATTATGTATTACCGTGAGTTTATGCATGTTATGTGAATTTTTGGTAATTTTTGGGCGTTTATTTTTATTTTTAATTATTATATTGGCTTTATTGAGTAATATGTAAATTAACGTTTAAAAATATTTTTAGAGTCCGAAAATTATAAATAAAAATTGTAACATGTCGAGATATTAGGGTCGTATGATAATTTTTGTGTGATTTTACTGCTCGAACTTATTAGTTTAATAATTATTATTGGGTTTTGTTGTGAAATTGAGGATACTCTTTTAAATTATTTAAGAGCTTGATAATCAGAAATAATTTGTAATCTATTACGTTCTTGGTTGCTGATGTTCAGTAGGTTGCAGTAAGTATTATTGGGTATCCTTATGTTTATGTTTGATTTATGAAAGAAAATGATTAATTGTTACTACTCTTTTATTGAATAAGCCTTGGAGTTAATTAGTGATGTATTTTTGATTAAATTGTTGGTGCTGTAAAAATTAGTTTAATATCATTGTTGATGTTTAGAAATGTTCAAGTGTTTATTGTGGGAGACATTTGTTGAAAGTTTGTAAGTTATTATTTTTGAGGAATTATGAAGAGTTGTTTTGATGAATTATGGGTATAAGGCCGGGTGGCATCCCTTTTTGATGAATATTTTAAGATGAATGACTCTTTGATGATATGCATGATTTTATTTTGAGATAAGAATATCCGGTGGGATAGATGTAGTCCCCGGTGAAGAACATGCCAACCACCTGGTTTGCGAACTAGGGGTACACCTAAGTTAATTGTTGTCGTCCGAGAGGTCAGGGAGTTCTGCGTGTTCTACCATCGGGTGTTTGGCCATTCTTAGACACAGGCAGTGGGGAACGTAAGCCCATAGACTGACCTGGAGATTGCGATCTGACAAACCTTAGGAAGTGAATTGCGATTCACTGGTGTTCAGTTTCTGACTCAATAACTTGCTGTACTTTTGTTTTATTATTATTTAAGTATTCTAGCGTTGATTTACTCACTATATCTTGTTTACTTGATGTTGACTATCACTTGTATCACTTGTGAGCTTTATGGTTTTGGATGCATATTATTGTTATCATAGTCGTATGCTTTCCTTTCTTATTAATCTATGTCTGAATCATGCTTTGATTTCTTTTGTTCTGGGAGAACTGCTAGTTACTCCCCACTGATTGTGGATGTTTGTTGATATATTTTGCAGGTGATGTTGATGGGAATCTTCTTTGGTTTTGGGCTCGGGTTGAGATGTGAGCATTAAAATGTTAGATGTTTTAGGCCTAGACTTTTAATTAGTTTGAGAGTCAGTTTTCTCTTTTTGATATTACTCTAATTAATTTAATTTATTTATACTATTTACTTATGTTGGTTTATCACTTAGTTATTTAAACGCATTTCTTGTAGTAGTGACATTGCCAGAAGACGATGTTTCCGCCATCGTCCTATTAATACTATTATTATTTCTTTCTTTTCCGCTTCGAAATTCTGAGGTGTTACATTAAGCTTGGCTTTGTTCAGTGACCTGAACCACTTGGATGGATGTGCATCCAAGGTTAAAGGAAAGACATAAGCAAACAGGTCCTTGCTCATGCCCTTGAGAGCCATAGAGATGGAGAAAGCTCTCAAGTGGTCATCTGGGTCTTCGACCCCCTTGAATTTTGGGAGGTCACCCAATGTTACCTTTTGAGGGAGCTTCTCCCTCAGTTCAGGATCAATGATGTCATGGCCATGAGCCTGACCCTCGAGCGCAGGAATGGACTGGTTCAATTACTCGAGTTTTTCAACCCTCAAATCTGTGTTGGTTTTGAATGATGGTGGAGTGTCGCCTTGCTCGTCCTCCTCAGTTAGCTTCTCCCTCAGCGCCTTAATCTCTTTATCTTGTTCCTCAAGACGTGAATTCATCAGTTGAAGTTGGGCCATAATGGCACTGAGTTGTTCATTAGTGTCTCCCATTTCAGATGATGCTTCAAACGAGTCAGATGATTCGTCTGAAAACGTGATGATGCATTTGACGAGTCTAGGAGTAGGTCGACCTTGTTGCCTCTCTGTCGGACGTTCCCAAGTTATAATCTCACGACCTATCCTGAACATAAATCGAATGGACCTCGTAAATTTTTATAAATGATGCTTTCGAAATGAGAAATGGAAATGAGGGAGGGAGAAATGAAAATGAAGATGAAAGTGGAAATGGGGATAAAAAATGGAAGGTGAAATGGAAACGAGAATGATCAGATATGGGTCTGATTATGATTATGATGGTGATATGGGCCTAACTATATGCATATGGAGATGTGAATTGGACTGGACTGGACTATGCAAGCAGACTGGACTAGACTTTGCAAATAGACTAGACTCAAAAGGATTATCTACGCTAGCTTCGCTAGGCATAGGAAGGAATTGGCTTCGCCAGACTTGATGATTTTGGAGTTGCTATAGATGTAAGAAAGGAGTAGCTTCGCTAAACTCGGAGGGTGCCTTTATGGTCTTTGGGGTGACTAGCTTTGCTAGGTCAAGGTGCCTTTATGGACTTATAGGGTGCTATTATGGACTTAAAGGGATGACTAGCTTCGCTAGGTCAAGTGGATGTCGTTATGGTCTTAGAGGGATGGCTAGCTTAGCTAGGTCAAAGGGGTGCCGTTATGGTCTTAGAGGGATGACTATCTTAGCTAGGTCAAAGGGGTGCCGTTATGGTCTTAGAGGGATGACTAGCTTAGCTAGGTCAAAGGGGTGCCGTTATGGTCTTAGAGGGATGACTAGCTTAGCTAGGTCAAAGGAATGCCGTTATGGTCTTAGAGGGATGACTAGCTTAGCTAGGTCAAAGGGATTTGGACTTCGTCCTATATGGATTTAGAATTGGACTGGATTGACTTTGAAAATGAGTTGGGCCTTATGTGGACCTAACTCTGGACTTGGTCCTATATTGGTTTGAAGTTAGACATGAAAATGCACATGGGCTTGACATTGGATTGGAATAGAGTTGGATTAGACTTGGACTGGGATTGGCATAGACTAGGGTTCACATAAAGATGCAAATGGGTCTAGATTTTGACAGGAGCTAGACTTATATGGGCCTTAAATGGACTCTAATGCTAGCGGACCTAATATGAATGCATGGACTCGAATTAGATGGGCCCTATATGAATGCAAAATGGACTCTAATGCATATGGGCCTAGAATGAATGCAAGTGAATTGGGTCGATTGGATTGAATTGGATTGAAGGTGTTTAGACTGTGCTTAGAATTTTCGAAATTCGTTTTTGAAAGGAACCCCTGGTTTTTATCTTTAGTTAGGAAAAGATGATGGATTAATTTTGAAAAAAATATATTTTTTGAAATGTCGTGGTATTATGATGATTAGTAAATGTTTTTGAAAAAAAGGTAGAATAGAAGAGGGTGTAGGATTGATCTTGAAAAATGTAAGTGTTTGAAGTTGATGAATATGGAAAGGTAAGATTGACAGGGATAACAGGGATGAAAGGGAGAGTATGGATGCAATGAGACTCCTAAATGCCTCTGAACTCTAGTTATGCATGGAGTGCATGAATGATGGACTATGCAATGCAGAGGGACTCTAGTATGAATGTTGTTCTAACTGATATGAAATTCTAATGACTTTAGAATTTTGGATTTGATGAAATTTCAAGGATGCTAGACTGCTAATATGCACGAGACTCTAGTGGACCTGAACTCCTAAAGTGAATGAAACTCTAGTGGACCTAGATTCCTAAAATGGACGAAGTTCTAATGGATTTAGACTCCTAAGATGGACATAATAATCATGGGTTTAGACTTCTAAGATGGATGAGACTCAAGCGAATCAAGACTCTAATATGGATAGAGTTAGATGGGGCTAAGAACTCTAAATGGAGTGAAACTGGATGAACCTAGACATATGAGCTAGATGGATTTCTAATGGAGTTAGAATTCCTAGGTGGACGAGACTTTTACAACAAGATGGACACTAAAAGGAAAGAAATCCTAATTGATGTACATATGAAAAGATGGATAATATACATGAAGAGATAGGATATAGCTAGGATGAATTTTCGAAAAAAGATAGGTGATAGAAAAAAGATGGAGAGATTTTTTTTGAAAAAAAAAGGTGGAGATATAATTTTTGAAATAGATAGGAGATTAGAGATTGAAAATCTTCTTTATTTTTTTTGACTTGGAACAATGGTCAAAGGATCAATAAGCATGGGACGAATAAGCTGTGCGCCATGCAATTGATGTGCGCGGCACGCAGGCTATGCGTCTGGCGCACTGCGCCAGACGCAAATTAATGGGTTTGGCGCACTGCTCTGCGGCATGCGTATTGGTAATTTGACGAGAGTTCGGACGAAAATGACGATCTATTTTAGACGCGATTTTAGGAACGACGCATAATAATGACAATTTGACAGAATAATAGCAGACAAGAATTGCAATCACAGGCAAATGTCATATAACATGGATGTAAAAGTTCCAACCTCAAGTCCAGTTCTATGTTTGAAACTATTGGTCAGGTTTAAGTTCAGTCTGAAAAGGGTCCATGACTAAGAGATTGATCCCACGCTTCGTACCCCTGCTTAAAGAGGTGGCCACGTGTAAGACGCACTCCGGTCTCAAGTCAGGAACAAGAGAACAATGACATGGTTGGGTAGGTTTGCTTATGACTAAGATCCAACACTATCGCTCAGGAAGCTTTCTGGAAGGATAAAGCGCAAACCCCCCGGGGGTGACCTCACACATAGAACATGTGCTAATGAGGCAAGGTAGATTGTCCTTATGGTGGCTGAACAATAGCCATGCATATGCAAAACAATATATTATTCAATGGCATAAAAATAAGAATGAATCGTATTTTTCAAGTTTCACCCACTCATTTAAAAAAATTAATTTTTTAAAATCCTCCCTAGTGAAGTCGCCAAATTGTAAGCGTGGATTTATTTCGCCTACGCGGTGTGAGCACGTATTAGATTTGACTACCCCACTGTAAAGGTTTTATTGAAAATTGTTTTGTTTTGAAAGAAGTCGCCAACATTTCTTTTTAGGAAGAATCATAAACCTAATTGGATATGGGAAAACCGTAGGGACAAATTAGGAACTTATCCAATGTAGATTTCCCCGTCCTGACTCCATAGATGGTCACAGTGAACCAAAGATTGAGTTCGGGGGTGAGGGTACGAATATGGTCATAATGAACCACATTCGCCCAAAGTTGGCCTCTAATAAATATCGATTCATTGCAGAATTTATGCCAAAGAATAATCAAATAATGTTTTAAGCACCCTAAAAATAATTAGTCTAAATTGGTTCAGGAAACACATAAAAAGACTAATTTTTAGTGACATGTTATTAGGCAATCAATATTACAGGGAACCTAACAGGTTGTCCAAATTAATCTGATTAATGTTAGAACAGTTCTTTAGGTCTTGATTAACAAAAATAACATGTGGGTGCTAAAAGCAATAAAGCAGGACAATCATATAATAGGCATAGAATGATCAGGCAAGCATATAATATATGAAGAATAAAAAAAAAATAAAAGAAAAAGGTTTAGAATACACAGCAGAGCGATTTTATATTAAAGATCTACATCATGAAATAAATGGTTAGTAACTTCAATATAAAAATAGAGAATTTATTCAAGGACCCTCAAGATTATACCGTGGCTTGGGTCTGCGAGATTGACAACCTTCGGGACGAGCAATCGTGAAGCCTGAAAATCTGAATGTATGAGAGTATGTAGATTGAATGTATTTTGTGTTTGAAAGGTATGAATTTTGTAGGGAAGTTTTGTAGTTTGTAGAGAGGTTCGTAAAGTATTCGCCGAGTTCGAAGTGTGTT
>CANSZD010000546.1:0-200000 GCA_947648045.1 Beta corolliflora
ATATTTATCAGGAATTGCTCTATGCGTCTGCAAAGGACATAAGAGTTGATCTTCTCCAGAATATGGAGCGACAGAGTTTTTTCTTTTCAAATCTCATCCTTACAAATTGATAATCAACTGCATAGTACGCCATATCCAGTTGTTTTGTCTTTCGATGAAGACTTCAAAGGTGGCCTTGTCAGCCACATGAGAAATAAGGATGGAGGAACAAAAACAAAAATGGAAAGCATGATGAATTATGCTATTGGGATTTCTTCTGAACCAAAGATTTATCTGGTGGCTTCAAAATGGAGGAACAAAGAGATGATGTTGGTTTCATTTGAATATATAAACTTAAGGGTGTGCATTAGCACCCTCTATTCTGTCAAATAGCTACTTCAGATAATGCATTGGAGATTTACCTTTTAAAGTTGTACAGGATTGGAGATCTATGTCTTGAGCTTGATCTGGAGCTGCTTTTAAAACTGCTTGAGTTTATTAAGGCAAACCCTTTCTTAAACTCTGATACTCCAACTTCAGTATCGGTGCCTAATGATTTGTGCAAGCTGGGTGTAGTGGACAAGTCCTTTCTTTTTACTCCACAGAGTTCTGAATATCTGCGAGCAATTGAAGATCACCAGTTCCCAAAGACTTGTCACACTTATACCCTATCATTGCCAGAAGTAGTTCCAATTGGAGCTCCTTGGCAAAAATATACCTTTTGGCCAGAAGGCAAGATAAAATTTATGTAGAAGCTTTTTCTTTAGCCCCTGTTAAAATGACATTGAGGTAACATACAAGCAAGCATCTGTTGAGTGTTTTTCTCTTTATTTCTTCTACCTGCGTTTGCCTTTTGATTTCACATCATCCTGCAGCTTTTCAAGCAATCCATGGATGCTCAAAATGGCAGGTTTGTCATCTGGTGAATCTATCATCCACGTAAGTGTCTGGGATCTTGCATTTTTTTGTGCTTTCTGTGATTGATTCTACTGCTTATTTTTTTCTACCACTGAGTTGTTGAACATTCTACTTTCTTCATCTCAAAATGATTTTTCGGCTGTAAATAATATGATTTTTGTGAGATCTTGAAATCAGACTAGTGATAGAGTACAGTATTCTGGGAAGTTGCTACGAAAGGGAAGTGGAAATCATTCTGAGACATCTATAAGACAGGCAACATAAAATATTCTCAACAAAATTGGGTGGTTGTTTGAGATCAAAAAAGGCAATGTTGACACCCCTCCCCCACCCCTAGAGAAGATTATGTTCTTCTTTAAGCCTAAACTGTAGCTAGATTTTAGCTATAAGGGTCAACATTTATATTTTTTTTACTCAAATATACAATTAATTTAGCATGCACCAATTTTTAACGCTGCTCCGACCTGTGAGTACAGTCATCAAGCCTTAAAGTTGAATTGAGTCAATAGAAATTCTGAATTGAGTACAACCTTCAGGTCTTTTCTTCAATATTAAAGTAATCACATCACTAGGAAAGTTATTTAGAAGGATAGAAAAGAGGTATTTTTCTTTTGACTGGTCACTGCAACGATTAACAGGGTGCCAGTTGATCAAAGAATGACAAGATTTTTTATTTGATAAAGACTATGCTTTAGTTCGTAGTTATCTGCTCTGCAGCACCTTTCTTAAATCAGCAAACAAGGTACCTTGTTCTGATATAGTGCTCTTCTGTTGAGGCCATCAGTTATCTGCTTCTCCAAGAATGGCTTGTAGAAACTGCATTCAGAAGCAATTTCTTATTAGAAATAGAACTCAACGAGCTTTCTTGCTGTCTGATATACGCATGTACAGTCGCAAGTTGATCAAGTTACGTTATACCATTATTTTATGTAAGACAGCTCTTGGAGGGTCAATGATGTTCCTAAGCCCTGACAATAACAACTATAATTCATGTCACCATGGTTTCAATTCAATATTTAATGATGAATGAATAGTGTTGCATGGAGCTTTTAAACATTTTATATGCCCTTGTTAATAAAGCATTTCATAAGACAAGTCTTCGTGTCTTTTGACTTACCATCTCGTATTGACAGAGAGGTATCATGGCTCTTGCTGATGTTGAAGGAGCACAAATCTGCCTTAGGGAATTAACCATCACACATCATATGGCAAGCTGGGCATCCATTCAAGAAATTCTTCTCAAGCATTACAGCAAGCAATTTCTTCATGAGATGTACAAGGTACTGCATCTTGCTTCTGTGCCAAATATATTTGATCATTTTATTGTCATCATGCAAGTTATTGTTTGATCCAATGGAAACGGGAATTCAAGAAGAACTTGTATTTATTCTATATTCATATCAAAATTGTTTCTCTTTCGTTGATCTTCAGAGGGGAGTCAATCGAGGGTTCAGGGTGAGTCATAGCAAAACTGAGTACATGGAGTGCAATTCTAGGAATTAGAGGTAGTCACTCAAGGATATAGTAACATAGATGGTAATAAGTTGCAACAACTGAGTGTTTAAGTGCCTTGAATCGGTTTCACAAAGATTCAAGTTATTGATCAAGACGTGACTCATGGAATACAACCAGAGTAGGTCAAATGGTGAGGATCATCACGTACGTCTAAGGTTAAAAAGAAAGATCTGTAGGACGGGTATAAGACATACGTTATTATATGGGTCTAAGTGTTGGGTATTGAGGAAGGATCATATTACGAACATGGGAGCAATATTGATGCGTATGTAAAACAGATGTGTAGAAAACAGTTTAAGAGATAGGATTCAGCACGATGATTTCCAAAAAAAGTTGGGAGTTGTGAATATTTAGGATAAGATAAGTGAAAATCAATTACAGTAGTTGCGGCATGAGAGACATCAACTAGATGATGCACCCGTAAGGGTGGTGGAGACTTGGGTTTATGGAGATGTTAGAATTAGGTGGGGGGAGGTCAAAGATGACTTGGATAAAGGGAGTTAAATATAATATGAAGAAATTAGGTTTGCGAGAGCATATAGCATTTGACGGAAGATAATGGAGGCAGAGGATTTATGTGGATAATCATCGGATATAAGATGTTGACTCATTCAGTCAACTTCATCCTATGGGGATTTAGGATATTGCATTGTTGTATTGTTGATTCCTAGAGGAGACTGGATGAGGATCATCTTTGATTCATAATTAAATTTTATCATAGTAAACAAATAAGTAGCATGCCATTTTAAATGAGATCTTCTAGACTAAAAAAATAATTCTCCCTCTCTCTCCTTGTGTTCTATCTATATTTGTAAGGCCAAAGACAGAGGTTTAAGTTTCAGCAACATTGAGGTCCAAAAACACCTGTCCGGTAGGCTACTAGCTTTGACTACAACCTCCCGCCCCCTTGAAATTGGAAAGTGTCAAACATCGAGAGAAATGTTTACAACAGGCAGCTGGTGCACTTAGAATCTTTAATTAGATAAAAGGTATGGGCAGCTGGGTAATAGCTCTGTTTCTCATATCTCTGCTCTTCGTCAAACAAGCAGAGGTTATCCATTCCTTTTCAATGTGGTTTGAACATAGAATGTTCCCATGTGTGGAATGAATAATATAGTATGACATATCCGAATTGGGAACACTAGATTAATCAATTACTTAGAGTTCCTGTTCCACGTTCCACGTTCCCATTCCGCGAATCGTATTGCATCGTATTCTGTTCTGGGTAACATTGCACAAAACTGTTAACCCTTTACAGGTGGCCGGTGGTCTAGTTCAGAACAGGCTCATTTCTACCCCGGTCCTGAACCTTCGCATCTTCCTAATGTGCAGTTTGTGCGCTTAGTTTCAAAGATTTGGCCTTGGCACCGGACACAAACGGCCCACTTAAGACTCAACCAACTCAATTCATTTAAAAAAAAGCCAGAATGCCAAACACAGACGGGCTGATTAAGGCCTGCCATCCCAGCTGATCATGTGGTCCATGTCCATGCTCCAATCTCTTGACATAGCCCTGGCCAGGTTTATTATTTTTCCCTATCTCTACATGAACTAAACTGATCTTTATTACTTTATGCATTTTAGGGTTATCTTTATGCTTTTTAGGTCCTCATGGTGTGCTTTTTTAGATAATTTGTGCATGTTGACCCTTGTGGTGTGACCTGGTACTAGCTTAGACTTACGATTGTGATTTTGTTACTTCAGTGTTCAATGGGTAAAAGGCTATCTGTCAATTTAAGTCTCTTTGTGGGGTGATAATTGATGAATTAGAGCTTCATACCAGTTGTCGGTTTTGCTCTAGTGCTTGAGTTGTTATTCGACCAACCTTAAAATTGTGTCGTCTCGTCTCTTGTGTTAAAGCTTCCAACCTCCAAAATGATCCGCTTGCCCCGAAATGACCTGGCCCAATAGGGAAATCCCAATTCATTGGGCCTTTCGGTACAATCAAATAGAAAGCCCCAGAAATTCCATATTCTAGGAGCCCAAACTATGTGATTGAATAAATCCTCCCTCTATCCGTTGCGGATCGAGGGCTCCTTTCTCTTCTTCCAATTCCGATTCATAGTCCTATTTCAGCCGACTCGGTCTTGCTTGTGCCTGCTAAGGTCTCGGTCAGCGAACCCATGCCCCAACCAGTGCCAGACTCACTCCCATGTCGCTGATAGAAAATAATGCTCTTCATGCAAACCCTCGTCCCGCATCAGGCTTGCACCCTTTCGCCAAAAAGGCAAGAGTGTGCTGCGTGGTTGGACTATGACACTTGGTCTGGACCCACCCGTGGCGGTCACTAACTCTATAACTGGAAGTTGCTTTTGTTCATTGCTATGTTCACTGTAATGTGCCTTTACCAAGGATATGTGTACCCTAAATGATGAAGGAGATACAGTCAAATGTTTACTACTCTTGCTTTGGCTTCAGAATTATGGAAATATGTGGGCAGAAGCATGAGTCAAAACATCCATTTTTCATTGCACAACTGTTCCTACTAAAGGAAGTGGCATAAGTTGATAGTTATGTTCACTAGTATTTATACTACGCAGGATACATTATTGTCAGGTTACCGTGCCATTGTTGAGCTGTTACTCTTAAAGGAAATTACTACATAATGCTGAAGTTCCCACTACTTATGACTCAGGTGTTTGGTTCTGCTGGTGTAATTGGAAATCCAATGGGCTTTGCTAGAAGGGTTGGGCTTGGAGTTAAGGACTTCTTATCTGTTCCAGCAAAAGGAGTTCTGCAGGTTTTTAAAGAAAATGAGGATGACATAAATTTTCTTTCGGTAGCAAATTCTGTTTTAGCGTCCTCTTATAAAGTTCGTATTATTATTCTAATTAAAGCTAGTTTCTACTCAGAAGAGTCCTTCTGGGTTAATCTCAGGAATGGCCCAAGGCACTGGTAGCCTGCTTAGCAACACATTGTATGCTATAAGTGATACTGCAACGCAGTTCAGTAAAGCTGCTCACAAGGTACGCTGCAATTAAACATAGATGAGTAGGATAATAAATGCAGCTGGTAACTAGTACATTTGTGCATGTAGGGAATTCTTGCTTTTACAATTGATGACCATGATGCGTCAACAATGGAACAACAAAGAGCGGTAGCACCTTCTCAGAGCAAAGGCGTAATCAATGAACTGTTAGAAGTATGTTCAAGAAAAGGCGTAATGTTTCCCTGAAATATTCTCATTAAAGTAAAGCACCTTTCCATGTATCTAATTTTTCACTCTATAGGGACTAACTGGTCTTCTCCAATCACCTATTAAAGGAGCTGAGAAGCATGGACTTCCTGGTGTTCTGTCAGGTATCTCTTATTATTGGAAAGAAGCTGTGTTTTATAATTTTGTACCGATAAATTTAGCTTTAGAAGTACTTGATACTAAGATCCATTTAGATTATACTTCAAATTTTAGAAAATAAACTCAACTGATTCATTCATCTCCCTCGAAATATTAGAATTAATTAAATTATTATGCATAGGTTATGATCAACTAATAAGAGAAAGGTTTGATATAGGTAGTATATTTATGATTTTAGAATACCTAAGATTACAATTAATTAGTTTCAGAGCCTCCACTTTCCTTAAAAAAGTATGCAAGGCCATAATTTTAGAAAGAACCTGATTGGGAAAAAAAAATAAACGAAGGAATAACATAGGAAGTCAAAATTAGTACAGTGGGGGGTTTGATACGCAGTTTTCAAGAAAGGGAATGCTAATCAAGATCTCTCTTTCCCTTCATGATGTTTGGTTGGTGTTTTTCCACTCCCCTTCCCCCATTTCTCAATTTTAGGTCACCCCAAACCCTTCTCTATCATTATCCCCCAACCCCCCACCCCAGGATTTTGAATTCCCCCCCAACTCCTCCGCACAAATAACAAATTTGACCACCCTTGGCATCACTATGAACAATGGTTCCCACCATTGATTTCACCAATACTGCCTCTACCCACCAAAAGTCACCTCCCCCAGCCTCCGTCATGTCCACCAACGAAACCAATGCCAATCAACCACCACTAAAATCAGGATACCCCATCACCAGAACAACTAAAGTTAAATCGTGAGACTCCTTCCAAGCAACCAACATCAAAATCGCACCACGTCAACAACCAAGCAACCACCGACCCAGAAACATCAGCACCAACAACACCTCAACCAAGAATTCCACTAAGGCTCCGTTTGGTAGGGCGTAAACGTTTTCCTGGAAAACTATTTTCCTCTATTTTCAATTTTACATTGTTTGGTTTGCAAAGGAGTGAAACCATTTTCCCTAGGAGTAAAATTGTTCTCCCAATGATGGAAAACCATTTTCCCTTCAAAATGAAATGAAAACTGTTTTCCTTCATTTTCCTTATCTCTCTTGTACACTCCTCTCATTACCTCCTTACTTTCCTTTTCATTTTCCTTTCTTTTCATCATTTTTCTTCCTTCTTCTTCGACCTCCTTATAAACATTGAATGATCCGATTGACTTCTTTGAAAACCGGCTCCTTCCTCTACTCCTATTTTTGCTTTTATACATGCTGCAGTACCTTTAAAACCAAGGTCTTGGTGCCTGCTTTAGCTTGTCAGAGGTCGTAATGTAGATCGCTTATTTAAGCTTGCATACTAAGTGAAGATTCCTAGGAGAAGAGAAGCCTTACATGGAACCAAACAACGGAAAACTAATTTGGAATTGTATTTTCCATGAAAATCATTATACACTAAAAATGTTTTACACCCAACCAAACGGAGCCTAAATCAGTAAAAACAAAATCAGAGGAAGAAGAAGAGGACTCAAAAAAGATGGAGTGAAAAGAAAAAAATATTTTTAACGCATGAATGGTGGCTTTAGATGGTCCAATTCGACCAGTAGAGCCTCCAATTAGAATGGTGGCAGTTGGTGGGGTGGAAGGTTGCGTGGGAAATCTAGGGTGGGGAAGAAAGGATTTCAGTTTGAGGAAATATATTCCCTTTCTCCTCTCCAACCAAACATAAGGAGAATCTTGGGGGGGGGGTTTGATTTCTTTCTTAATTCCTTTCTTTCAACTTGGACCAAAAGGCCCCTAGAAGTTTGAAAAGGCTCGCCACATCTTTTTTGTCTTCGAATTTGTTTTTTCCTCTGATGTCACCCTAATTTCCCTTCTTTCTCTACTAATTTCCCTTCCCACTCTCCCACTCTCTATCAAGATAAGGAGAGGGGGACGGATGAGATATGATACCCTTTCATAAAGAATGTTCATTGTCTGCATATCTTGGGATGTCCACTTATCATTGTCGAAGCAAATCCTATGTTGAATATTGCATAAATTTGATGAATGCAAAGGTTAAATCGACACTACAAGATTTCAAGTAAAGTCAAATGTGGCTATAGCACATCTAAAGAGGTAGTCAATTGATCTTTCACTTCTGCAACCATGACATGTAGCAGAGAAGTACATGGATAAATGGAAAAGGATATTGTATCAGCTTTCTGCAGTTGTTGAAATCTGCTTCTTCCTCCTGTTACTGCAGGATTCGCCTTGGGAGTTACTGGACTTGTTGCAAAACCTGCTGCCAGTGTGCTTGAAGCCACAGGAAGGACTGCACAGAGTATAAGGAACCGGAGTAGGCTTCATCGAACAGGACTGCGTCACTTACGTGTTCGTCTTCCTAGGTCTTTGAGTGCAGAACTGCCCCTCAGACCCTATTATTGGGAGGAAGCAATTGGTACAGCTGTGCTCTTGGAGGTTGATGATTCAAAATACAGGGATGAAGTCCTAGTAATGTGCAAATCACTGAAAATTCCTGGGAGATTTTTAGTTCTTACAGAAAAACTCATATTGATAATTGAATGTTCTAGTCTAGTAGATCTAGGCAAGTCAGAATTTCAAGGCATTGTTGCAGAACCGGAGTGGAAACTGGTAATTGACATTACTTTGGAAAGTGTGATACTTTATGGTGTTGATGAAGGAGTTGTGCACATTGTTGTTGGAAGCAGTTCAGAAACCCTAATTGGGCAAAACCAACATCGTCATAGAACTGGAGGTAGGACAAAGCTATTGAGTAAACCTATGACTCCACTTCCACTATTTCAGACAGAATTGGAATTAGCTTCCAAGGAAGAGGCGGAGTACTTGCATAGAGTTCTTTCGTCTACAATTGAGCAGGGAAGAGATCAAGGATGGAAGAATGTACACCTTCTTCACCAAATTAATCTAAGACATTGAATAGTTCATTGCTTGCTATGTAAATTTGTACGTATGCTTTTCCTGTAAATTTACAATTTTGTTTCTCCTTTCTTTGCCCCTACGGATAACAAGCAAAAGTTTCTCTAGAGTGCACTCAAATCGTAAATATACGGGAATATGTAAATATGTTTGCTCATTTTATATCTTTATCCAATTTCTGTTTGCAAATTTAATTTAGATAGATACATGTTATCTCTGTCATTCTATCGTACTTCTGTGTCCTAGAACAAGCCCATGACTAGGAGTCTAGGAGTAGTCGATGGTCTCCTTGAAGAATGGAAAATTTATGAATCTTTTTCCTAGATAATACTAATAACAAAATTATTTCTCACTTTACGCCATTTTCAAAAATAATTCCACATATACCGTCCACGTAGTAAGATTGGAAGTGTAATTTGTTTTTTCTTTGTAGTTTTGATCAAAAACGCTAAATTAAAATAGTGATTACCTTAGATAAATCGCTAAGTCAATTAGCGATGTTTAAATGGACCGCTAATGAAATAGCGGTTAACAAAACAGATTCGCTGACATGACTAGCGGTTTAGTTCTTGATTTACATTCATTCCCACGCATCAACTTTCCAGCATCATATTCTCTCTCTCCTCCTTTCATCACACTCTCTTCCATAAATCATACCTTTCAACATCAAACTCAAAAATCAAAGCATCAAAAATACTAATGGGTGTTCAATAAAAAGGATTTAAAACTTGATCAATTATGACATCACTCTGCCTATCTTATTATGGAATTCGTTTGCTCGAGACCTGCTTCTTCTCCTCCCACCTCTGTCAAATACCCAACCAGGCTAAATTTTTTCCAAACTATACCTATACTGTCATTGTGGATGCCTCTTTTTGCCCTGTCAACTGTCATGCAGGTATGGGGACAATTTGTAAAACAGTTCTGGTCAGTGGATTGAAGGCTTGTGTGGAACCTTTGTTAGTAACGATGCAAATTCAGTGGAAATATTAGGCATTATGGAAGCGTTAAAATGGATCAAGAGAAAGGGTTGGACATATTGCATTATTATCACAGACTCCATGGTGGCTGTGGATAATATAAATGGTGAAGCAAAAATCAAGGACAGATACACTAATATAACAAAAAATTGCAGGGCGCTCTTGCAGGAGGGACAAGTGAAGAAGGTGCATAAGGGCGATAGAGAGCAAACAAGGGAAGCTGCCATTTTGGCCAAAACAAAGGCGCAAGGGAAGCGGGGAGTGAATGTGCTCCGTCAATTTTCAAAATCGCCTTGGGAGGAACTACGTATAGGAATAGAGGATCACACCTTTGAACAGTTATGCTTATGCTGTAATTTAGGGGTTGATGACTGTAGTCGTGTTTTTATTTCGCCTACGCGGGATGAGCGCGTATTAGATTTGACTACCCCACTGTTAAGATTTTATTGAAAAAGTTTTGAAAGAAATCGCCAACAATTCTTTTTAGGAAGAATCATAAACCTAATTTGATATAGGAAAACCGTAGGGACAAATTATCCAATGTAGATTTCCCCGTCCTGACTCCATAGATGATCAAAATGAACCAAAGATTGAGTTCGGAGGTGAGGGTACGAATATAGTCATAATGAACCATATACGCCCAGAGTTGGCCTCTACTAAATATCGATTCATAACAAAAATTTTATGCCAAAGAATAATCATGCAATATTTTTAAGCACCCTAAAAATAATTAGTCTAAGTTGGTTCAGGAAACACATACAAAGACTATTTTTTAGTGATATGTTATTAAGCAATCAATATTACAAGGAACCTAGCAGGTTGTCCAAATTAATCTGATTAATATTAGAACAGTTCTTTAGGTCTTGTTTAGCAATAAATACAATGTGAGTGATAAAAGCATTGAAACAGGACAATCATATGGCATGCATATAATGATCAGGCAAGTATGATAATAATGTATGAAAATAAATAAAAAGAAAGAAGGAGGTTTAGAATGTACAATAGAGCGATTTTATATTAAAGATCTACATCATGAAATAAATGGTTAGTAGCTTCAATATAAAAATAGAATTTATTCAAGGACCCTCAGGATTATACCTATGCGGCTTAGATTGAGGAGCGCAACGATCTTTAGGCGGAGCAATCGTGAAACCAAGAACGCAGTGATTAAGAATTGATTGAAAGTATTGAAAGTATTTGAGTGTTTGAAGTATTCGAAGTGTATTGTAGAGGTATTCGTCGGTTTTTGTATTCGTGAAATAATAATATGAAAAGCTGTCCATAATTCTGGAAAATACGGGTATTTATAGGAAAAAGGAAACTTGTGCTCCATGCAAGCCTTGCGCCAGGCGCAAGCCTACGTGGCAGGCGCAGTGCCACGCGTCAGGCGCACATTGGTGTGCCTGACGCAGCCAACCCAATCAAAGATGCACATGTGTAAACGCGTTTTGAAAAGATAGAAAAGTATGTTGCGTCTCACACAAGACTTGCGTCTGACGCAGGACTCTGTGTGTGTCTCAAAATCTACGTGTCAGGCGCTCATTGGCTCGCCTGACGCAATATGGCCAATGTGTTGGACGCACGTGGCGCGCTGAGCGCAGCCCCCGCGTCCGGCGTATATTCTGGAATATTCGAGCATATTCCATTGCGCGTCTTTCGAAGATACTTTTTTATCCCTAAAATTCCGGAGATGGAATTTTACGGATTATAAATATGATTTATTTATCAAAGATAATAAAATATTTATGAAAAATATCCATTAAAATAATAAATATTTGATTGGGGTTTTAAAATGGATTTAAAACATTTTATGGGCTTGAAATACAATTAATCATCATGAACAATTAATTGAGCTTTAGAATATCATTTCGAAACACATTTTAGAATGGTTCTTTAGATTGCTCTTCCGTTGGGTCGCGCCAACTAATGCCGCGGTATGTTTCTTCATTGGATCCTTAAATGGAGAGACACGATTGTGTGTCTACAGAAGCCCCCACTTTGACTGAGGTTCAGGAAACCAATAGTCAAAGTATACGGTGTCGGGACGGAGAACGATTCTAAACGATCTGCAGTTTAAAACTGATCTATAACCGCCGGTCTCTGCAAAACAAAGTTAGTATGCAGGTTAATAACTACAAGCAATCTGATTACCTGCAGAAGAAGATGTTAGTAGATAGGTGCAAACAACTCAGATAAGGCACAGAATGATGCAAAAATGCAAACTTAGACTCTCTAAGGATGCATGAGACGCTATGCAAGGATTTAGGTTATGCAAGGTCAGGGTTATGCAAGACTAGAATGCATGAAATACAATGCAAGGTCAGGGTTTTGCAAGGCCGCAATGCAAGGTCAGGATTTTGCACGGCTAGAAAATGTGTAGAATGATAGAATGATCAGGAATAGATAGAATGATTTTCGAAAATCGTTTTAAATAACCAGGGTCCGTAAACGAGGTCTGCAGATTACAACTATTTGGGAGTTTGATTTGAATTGGAGGAACCACCACACGTATAGGAAGCCCCCACTTTGGGTGAGCCTGCCTGAATTAGGCTTGAGCCTTAATTGAGATGTACTTGATTTGATATTGAAACGTAGTTGCTATGTCTTGAACATTGAAAGCTTTCACTGGGGATTGTACTGGGGATTCTTCTTTGGGAAGTTGACATAGGCAAAGTCAAATATCGCCAGGATCCATGGAATCATCGAAGAGTCCTTCGGGGAAAAGGAGAGCTTGGATTGAAAAATAAAAGGTTTGAATTTGTGACTTAAATAAATGTAGGTAGGAAAAGGCTTTAACGAGGCTAGGTTCAGACTCGAGTTTATGTCGGGATCTAGAAAGAGATTATGCTCCTAAATTCTAGAAAGTCAAATCATTAGACCATGATTAATTTATTTTATTGAAGCGGTCGGACCTCCAGATGAGGATTCCTACGTATCCTTGCGGAATCAGACCATTCGTAGTTCCAGATCTGATTTTTTTTATTATTCTTTTTTGTCCCCTAACTTTTGCCTAGGCCGCCCTTTCGGGTTTTCAACCTAGCGGGCTTGGACATACCTTGGAGAAGGAGTTAGGATTTGATGAATGGATTATGAATTTGGATTATATGGATTAAAGGTTTGATGAATCGAAGGGATTTGAATGAGGGGTAGAACATGTGTGCAAGCCCCCTAACTTGACTTTTATTTGCCTTTGGCTCTTTCTTTTTGAATCTTTTCTTTTTGTCCAGTGCGTTTTTGCTTTTTCATTTTTTCGCACTTTGAATTTTTTTTTTCACTATTTTATTTTGCCTGGCATTGATTTTTTTTTTGTAGTGAGGCTTGCACGCAAGTTTGGTTTAGGGTATTGGAAGGCTTGAAGGATATTTGTGGAGCTTTGATGTTGAAGGGATTTTGTTTTTCTTTGGTTGTATGAGGATGACTTATGAAAGGTAATGCAAGGGAGAGGGGAATAACGAACTCCTGATCCAAAGGATGTCCGCTTTTTTTTACTCTTCTTTTTTTTCAGATTTTTTTTGTTATTATTAGTCAAGTTCATTAGGTGATTTAAGTTTCATCATTGAATTAGAAGCATAAATAAAATGATGGAAGGTCAATGAAAATAAAAATGAAAATGAAATTCTTTTATTAATCAGAAATAAATAGAACAAGGCTTATTAGAAATAAAACCTAAATGACATAGACTCGACAAGAAAGGAAATGAAGGAGCTAGGGGAGGGACTCTTCGACTCAACCTAGAAAACTAGCGTTAAATGACTAAGCCCCGGCGTTATTTAGGTGCTGCCCAAGGGGTTGCTGCTATTGCTGACTTTTGCTGCAGGCGGAATTGGCAATCTACCGTCTTCAACCATATCCTGCAGGTGATTCTTTAAGGTCCAACACGCAGATGTTGGGTGTCCATTCCCTTGGTGTGGTATTTGCAGTAGGCATTTGGATCCCACCTCTTGGATCTATTTTCGGGAGCAAGATCTGGAGTAGGGCCAATAGGCTGAAGTGCTCCCTTTGCATGAAGTCTAGTGAAGGCTTCTTCTAAGGGCATGCCTAATGGTGTGAATGTTCTTTGAGGCTTTTGATAACCTCTCTTTTCAGCAGCTATGGCATTGACCTCATTGCTTTTGGAGCTAGAAGGGTCATTGTTACTCTTCTTGAAAGAGTTGTTGTTAACGGAAGTCTTATTCTTGTTGGCTTGTATCTCCTCCTCAATCAGCAGGCCTACCTTATAGAGCTTCGTGAAAGACTCTATGGGTTGGAACTTGATATGATCCCCATACTTCGGCTGCAGGTTACGAATCACCAGTCGGACTTGATCCTCCTGAGATGGCCTGTTAATCATTTGTGCAGCTTTATCCCTCCATCTGTTAAGGAAGGTGACGAAGTCTTCGTTGGAGTTTTGTTTGGTTAACTCCAACTCACGAAGGCCAATGGGAAGCCGAGTATTGTATACATATTGTTTGTGGAACTCTTCTACGATGTAGTCCCAGTCATTCGGCTTGGCCTTATTCGATGATATGAACCACTTGGATGGATGTGCATCCAAGGTTAAAGGAAAGACATAAGCAAACAGGTCCTTGCTCATGCCTTTGAGAGCCATAGAGATGGAAAATGCTCTCAAGTGGTCATCTGGGTCTTCGACCCCCTTGAATTTTGGGAGGTCACCCAAGGTTACCTTTTTAGGGAGTTTTTCCCTTAGTTCAGGATCAATGATGTCATGGCCATGAGCCTGACTCTCGAGCGCAGGAATTGACTGGATCAATTTCTCGAGTTTATCGAATCTCAATTCTGTGTCGGTTTTGAATGGTGGTGGAGTGTCGCCTTGCTCGTCCTCTTTAGTTAGCTTCTCCCTCAGTGCCTTAATCTCTTTGTCTTGTTCCTCAAGACGAGAGTTCATCAGTGTGAGTTGAGCCATAATGGCACTGATTTGTTCATTAGTTTCTCCCATTTCAGATGATGCTTCAGAAGTGTCAGAGGATTCGTCTGAAAAAGTGAGGATGCGCTTGACGAGTCTGGGAGACATGGGCCTAACTATATGCAAATGCAAACATGGACTGGGCTGGACTATGCAAGCAAACTAGATTGGGTTTTGGTGATGATAGGAGAGACTAGACTTTGAACTTACGGGTGAGCAAGTAGGCTAGACTTTAAGGAAGACTGGACAATAAGGGAAACTAGACTCTTAACTTAAGGCAAGCAGGCTAGGCAACTAGACTTTGAACTTACGGGTGAGCAAGCAGGCTAGACAAGTTGACTTCGAAACTTACATTAAACTAAGCAGGCTAGACTCAAAGATTGCCTATGGACTTAAGGAATGCTAGACCTTGAACTTACGGGTGAGCAAGCAGGCTAGACACAACAATTGCCTATGGACTTAGGGAATGCTAGACCTTGAACTTACGGGTGAGCAAGCAGGCTAGACACAACAATTGCCTATGGACTTAGGGAATGCTAGACCTTGAACTTACGGGTGAGCAAGCAGGCTAGACACAACAATACCTATAGACTTAAGGAATGCTTAGACCTTGAACTTACGGGAGAGCAAGCAGGCTGGACTTTAGAGGAATTTGGGCTATTATAAACTTCTGAAGGAATTGGACTTGACTAGGGCTGACATGGAGATGCAAACTAGACCTAGGATATGAATTGGGCCTAAGTTTGGACTAGATTAACATATAGGTTTGATATAGATTCAGAGATGCATATAGGCTTGACAGTGGATTGGAATATAGTTAGATTAGACTTGGACTGGGATCGACATAGACTAGGGTTCACATAAAGATGCAAATGGGCCTAGATTTTGACAGGAGCTAGACTTATATGGGCCTAAGATGGACTCTAATGCTAGCGGGCTTAATATGAATGCATGGACTCAAATTAGATGGACCCTATATGAATGCAAAATGGACTCTAATGCATATGGGCCTAGAATGAATGCAAGATGGATTGGATTTGGTTGATTGGGTTGGATTGGATTGAAGGTGTTTGGATTGGGCTTGGAATTTTCGAAATTCGTTTTTGAAAGGAACCCCTTGTTTTATCTTGTTAGGAAAAGATGATGGATTGACTTCGAAAATAATTTTTTTTAAATGTCGTGGTATGATGGTGATTAGTAAATGCTTTTTGAAAAATGTACACTAGAGGAAAAAAAGCCAAGGGCTGCAATACAAGGGCTGCGGGTATTTGAAAAACGCAGCCCTTAGAATTAAGGACTGCGGTTAGCCTAAAAACAGCAGCCCTTTATCAATAAAGGGTTGCGGTTTTTGGACTAACCACAACCCTTAATTTAAGGGCTGCGGTTAATGTCATAACCACATCCCCTAATTCTTCACTTGTTACACGCGAAAATCTCCCGCACTTATAATCTTATACACACAAAACCCTAACTTTTCTCTCTCTCCCCCCATCCTCGATTTTCCCTCTCTCACCTCATCAAACCCCATCCTTCTCACTCTTCGCAGCTCTCCTCACCCTCCGCCTCGGTTCTCTCGCCGGGAGATTCTCTCTCACATGCCGTCGTGCTATTTCGTCGGTGCTCCCGTTCGCAACGTGGACGTTATGGATGGCCGAAGCGAAGAAAGATGACATGATTCACGGTTCCGCATTAACTACCGGCTTCGGTTTGCTATTTTCAAAGACTATAATCTTAATTCTTCAGGTTTGTTTTTGATATTCGGGTTTTGGATTGATTTTGAGTACTTTTGCTAATAAAGGAGCAATTTTCGGGCTTCCAAGTTTCGCATCTCACTTTGTTCTTTGTGTTGGTCGGTGGTGTGCCTCCTCTTTCTCTCCCCCCCATAGTCGCGCTCAACCTCCAAACGCTCCTCTCGTACTCTCTCGATGATCCCGGTTCGTTTTCCCCTTTTTTCCGGATCTAATTTTACTTTTTCGTGTTATTTTTAATCAAATCGATTAGGATTGTTGTCTTCTACGAAATCGATTTTGTTGTATTTTTAAAGATAAATTTGGTGTTGTTTTGAACTGTGAATTATGAAATTAGGGTTTTGTATGAATTTGTATTCATATTGTTTTAATTTTTAGATTAGTACTGTGTGGTAGATTATTGTTATATTATGAAATCCAGATACCTCTATTTGTTATGTTTGGTAGGTGTGAAAATTATGAAGGATGTGCTGATTTGTTTATCTTTCAAGTTCATTGAAATTGGATGGTGTTTCGAGTGTGTATATGAGGATAGTGCTTTTGTATATTGGCTGATATATTGGTGTTGGATTTTTTAAGATGGGACTCCAGTTGAGGTCACAGACTCCAGTTAAGATTTGTTTATCTTCCGCGGCATCTTCTCCCTTCTCGGTGCTATAGCTGCTCACGAAGGCTTCCCATTCCTCCGACATCGTTCATGGATGTAGTAGTTCTGAATTATGCAATTATTTTGGAATTTTTTCCTTGAATAATGCAAAATAGGGTTTTAATTCCAGAAATATGCCGGAAGGGAAATTAATTCCCTGCGTACCGTCCACGTAGGACGGCACGCGAGAAAGTTTTTTTTTTTTGTACTTAAGTAAAACCGCTACTTCAAGTAGCGGTTAATCTTTGTAAGCCGCTACTTCAAGTAGCGGTTAAGTAAAAGTAAACCGCTACCTCAAGTAGCGGTTAATATTAATTGACCGCGACTTGAAGTCGCGGTTTAATGGTACCTGGACCCCCAAGTTGATAAATGGCGCTGACTAAAGTAAACCGCTACTTCAAGTAGCGGTTCATTAATGGAAACCGCTACTTCAGGTAGCGGTTTACTATAATCCCCAAATCCCACCCTAGCTTTCCCAATTTCTCAGATTCGAACGATTCACTCTCAAATTTGTCTCCCTCTCTCTCTTACTAACTGTCGCCCACAACCCACACAACACCACCGTCGATCACCGGAGCTACACCACCGTCGATCACCGGAGCTCAGCCACGAAGAACGTCGCCCACCGCACAACTGACGCCAGACGATTCGCTGCGTCGCACAGCCGCACCACCAACAGCTCGCCGCACAACCGTCCATTAGCCCATGTGAGTTAATTTTTTTTTTTTTTTTTAATTTAATTTGCTTAGCATGCCATATTTGTTATGTATTTTAGCTTTGTAACTGTTGTTAGATGGAAATTGTTTGGTTTGATTAGTATAATTTAGTATTTTGCATAATTTAGCATTTTGTGATGGTTGATTTTGCATGAATTGGAAGGTGATTTATTGGTTATATTGGTTGGTTAAAAATGGTGTTGAGCATTTTGTGATGGTTGATTTTGCATGAATTGTTGTGTTTAGGTTGCAAATGCTACTAGTATAGGTGAAGAATGGTGTTCATATTGTTTGAATGTGTAGAATAAGAATAACTTTAACATTATGTTTTTTGTATGTAGAATATGGAACAACCTAAATATCCTTTATACCTTTATTGGAATGGTGAACTATCTCAAAATGACGTTGATATTGTGTATAGAGGTGGAAGGAAAAAAATTTTGTTCATCAATTCTGGTATGATGTTTCAAGAGATTCTGAATAGGGTATATGACGTTGTTGGATGTGATCGTATGTATGTGGAACTGAAATTGTTTATGAGATATCCGATGCCGGGGAAATATGTGCCAATTGCACTAGAGGATGACGAGTCACTAAGTGCTATGTGGCTTTCAGTGACACAAACGTCAGCCATGGCAATGGAGGTGTACATTGAACAAGTTCCCAAGGAGATAAATCTCCAAAGTAATGTGGGTTATGTACCTACAATGGACTTTAGGGATAGCATGGAGGTACCGGCATCAGCTCCTAGCATGCAATTTGAATCATTTACTAGCATGTTGTCAGACCCACATTATGTCAATGAGCACATGAATGAGTTCAGTTCTCCTGCTTCGTCTCCCCACATACCATCCACATTCCATCTTGATACTCTACATCAAAATGATGTTGATGTTTTGGGAAATGAGGAGGAGCATGTGGATTCATATTTTGCTACAAGGAGAGAATTGGGTAGAAAAAGACTTGAGGAAGGCCATGATTATAGCCCGAAGGCGACTACCATCATTGAAAAAAACATGGAGAAGGCAAGTGCTCATGAGGTGATTGTGTTTGACTATGAACGAGGGCTATTTGAGGTCACTACTGGATGTGGAAACCGTATTGCAGGGAAAGGTGGAAAGAAACACACGGTGAACTTAATGCAGAAGACATGTACATATGAGAAAGTCCTAATATATAAGTTGCCGTGTTCTCATGTCCTTGCGGTCTGTCGATACCGGAGTTTGTCATATAGTGGTTTTGTGGACGCTTCTTTTATGACTACCGAGTATCGATCTACTTATATGTCCTTTTTCAAGCCTGTGCCTGATATGCATAATTGTTCTCCATATTATGGTCCGAGAATTATAGCTGATGAGGGGCTAAAGCGTGGAGCTGGACGTCCAAGGTCCACTCGAATACGAAATGAAATGGATGCAGCTGATAGGCCCGGCAAATATAGATGTAGCATTTGTAAGGTTTCGGGACACAATAAGCAAAGATGTCCTAATAAGAATGATGAAGGAACATCTGGGTAAATCTAATTTTTATTAAAATTCATAAATTTATATTCTTATTATAGTCCTCATTGTGTTACTAACCTTTTTTATTTTTTTTTCCTCGAGTCGATGACGCAGTCCATCTTTCCCGCCCCACCGATCGCGGCGTTCTCACCCTCCGGGATAAGCATCGGAGTGAGGATGCCCGGGAGGGGAGTAGCGGACACAGTATTATCGTGTCGGTTGCATCATCATAGTCTCACTCATGACTGGGAGGTTCACGATAGGGTTCTTCGGTATGTTGAGCGTGCTGGTTTTCTTGGCATACATCGTTTGGTAGGGGGAGGTGACAGTACAGCGATTCGCACGGGCTTATATTCTTGTCTTGATGGGGTCCATTCTTTTTGCTGACAAGAGTGGAGATACAGTACAGGTGCTTTATCTTCCACTTTTGGCGGATCTCGATGTAGCGAGGGACATATAGGCGGGGTAGTGCGACCCTTGCATACTTGTATCGACGGCTATGTCGGGCATCACGAGGCGTGCCGGGGAGTTAGGTGGACTGTGTTGTTGTTACGGCTTTGGGCATGGGAGCACATACACATCGGCGGACCTCGGATTTCGAGGTTGCGGGACCCACCTCCACGGTTTGACGATGCCGTTCCTATTTTAGGCTCCCGGCATGTTCGGGGTTGACCCCTTAGTTGTCGAGTAATATGCGAGTGTCTCACATTTGTTGACATTATTTAGTTTCATTTTTCGAAGGATATTAATGTGTATTTCTTTTCGGTTGGCTTCGGGTACACCTCGGTAGGTCCCACTTAGCAAGTGGGCTATCTTACTACTTGGGATGCACTTGACCATCGGACGGACGGCGAGTACATAGAGTCTCACATGCCTAACTTATATACATTGGTAGACATCTCTCACATGCCTAATATTTGCAACATTCTTTATTTGTAGATGACTTGGCGGCCATATACCGATGCGAGACTAGAGTTGTTGCTGCTATATGTCGAGCCGATCGACATGTATGGCGCACATTGGCTCCACTTATTTGTTTCGACATTGTGGAGTTTCATTGTCCCGATCGAGTTATGCGCCGGTTTGGCTTCGAGCGAGGATTCCAAGCACCTTGTGATACAAGCACGACCCTTCATGGCATAGATCGGAGGTCGAAGAACAAGAATTATCCGCTCGGACATCGCCCTTACATAGCGCGGTGGGATGAGCGCGAGAGACGTGTTGTTCGGGGCACTCCCGTTTACCGGTCGTACTCATGCCATTGAGGAGTATATGGTGTGGTATCGTCGCATCACGAGGTTACGCATGACAGATCCATTGAGGCGACCTCCTTCTACACATTATCGCCTGCGTGCGAGATGTAGTACTTGGTAAGTGCCATGATTTGTAGTTATACTTTTATTTATTTATCCGACTATATAATATGTATTTTTCTTTCTATGCGAGCACATACTTTATCTCGATGTTGCTCATAGGTGCAACACTTGTACTAGACGCTTTGAGTCATTGCCTCCGAGATATGGGGCGCCGGTTGTTTGCACGAACATTGCGCACCATGAGGGGATGTGTATTGATCTTTGTTAGCCGATTGGACATGGCCACATCTTACGGGGCGTGCCTACCTCTGCTGCACATACTTCGACTTCTACATCTTCTATGTCTGGCTGCCCATACATCTACAACGGCACCTTGGCTTCCCCCTCACGGTCGTCGGAGGACCTACCGACGCCGTTCGCCACCACTCCATCTTGTCTTGACGCCATTGCGAGTCTAGTGAGACCACACCTAGTTCATCTAGACCTTCACAAAAGAAGAAGAGGGGTCTTAGCACTTTCATTTGTTGTTTGTATAGTTCGTTAACACTATGTGAAATATTAAACTTTGTTTGTGATTGACATATTTTCTTAATCTTACTTCGTAATTAAGAAATTATTGGATAAATGTGAATGTGGATGAACTTGGTGTTTGGTGATTGATGTATGCATAGACTTGGTGTTGTTGGATGGAATTTGGTGTTGGAATTGCAGGTTGGATAGCTTTTTTTTTTTTTATGTTTCTGGCATTTTGGCCAGTTATGGGGAAGCTGCAATGACAGGCCTTTTTTTTTCATAAACCGCTATTCGCAATAGCGGTTTACATAGAGTATGATTTGTGTTTGCAAGATCTTGACCAAGTAAACCGCTACTCTGAGTAGCGGTTTATATACATAAACCGCTACTTGAGATAGCGGTTTATGTGTGTAAACCGCTACTTCAAGTAGCGGTTTAATTTAAAATAAACCGCTACTTCAAGTAGCGGTTTATCTGGGATAAAAAAAAAAAACATTTTCTCGCGTGCCGTCCTACGTGGACGGTACGCAGGGAATTAATTTTCCTTCTGGCATATTTCTGGAATTAAAACCCTATTTTGCATTATTCAAGGAAAAAAATCAATTATTTTGCATTCTTATTACCCTGTGTCCCGTTCATCGAACTTATTAAAAGAGTTATCAACATTCCTACAGAAAACTGGAGTCAGCTTTCTTGAGTATATTTGGCATCGACTCGAATGCGCAAATATTGCATCTATGGTAATTTAAAATTGGATATCTCATGGTGATATATCTAAAGTTCTTAGCTAGTACTGATAGTAAGATATATAATGACATGTAACAATGATATTTCATGGTAATTTGATGTATGTGCCACATTTTTATATGTTGATGTAGGCGGAAGGGCTATATATAGAGCTAAACTTGTCCTCATGTTACGAGTATGTAGAGCAATGTTGCGCTTGCATTGCGATAAATCTCAAAGAAATGCATAGGCAAAGGTATTATTGCTATTTGGTGAATTGTGGTTATGTCTTTCTCTTTGTTTCTTCATCTGCTTGCTGATTTAGGAGCATTGACATGCTGATTGCTGAAGTTGGTATGCTTTGTTGATTTGTCATCATAGGTTATCATACTGATTTTATAAAAGATGAAGACTTTTGTGTAATTTTAAAATCATGTCCATAACTACCACATAATGAAGTGATTGACAAGCTTTTTATAAGTTCATTAAGGGAGGCTTACTGTTTACTCTTGAACTTTTAATTGATGTATATTCATTACAGAATTTCAATGATAAGAAATATGTAAAGTCAATTTCGTATTAATATAGTATTGTGAAATTTGGATGATTTGTTGAGTCAACTAGGCTGTTAAAGTTGTGGCACTCATGTTTTCCTTTGTTCTTTCTGCCGTGCATCAACTATATTTCATTCTGTTTAGACTACTCACTAATTGACTCATTCCTATTCCCTCGCCACCTTCTAAAAGAAGTTCTAATAGAAGGAACAACATCTTAGATTCCCTCCATCAGGTATCAATACTTACATAAACTAAGTGTTGAGTAAAGACAGCTGTAATAAAATTGTTTTAAAGGGTATTTTTCCATAATGGGCTATGAGAGTTTAAGATAATGTGACGACTAATTCCACACGGAGGGATCATTATATATGTTTTTAACATAAAATATGTTCTGTATATGGTATTGTTCAGTTCACTTACCTGAATAATTGATGACCTGATCTGGTTACATTAACAGCCAAACCATGTATTTCTGTTTCCATAAAACATTATGATTTTGATTAGCTTCCTATAGAATTTACTACTGGAGTCTGGAGTACTGGTGCTCTGGAAACAGTATTATAATGAGTACTTTGTGTCTGAAAGAGAACTAGTCTTCATATCTTGAGATCACATTGATGAGAGATTGTCACTATTTGCTTGATTTCAAGGTTATTTATTATTTGTGCTCGTCTTCTTGAGCTGTTTGCTGAAGACAATAGCACCACAGTACGTAGTTCTGATATCCGTTGCTTTCTGTGCAGCGAGTAACCTGAGCAATGTAGAGTTGACGTGGCATCCTTGATATTTGCTGCTGCTAGATTCGCTGATCTCCCTGAATTGGGTGATCTTAGGAATCTGCAATATTAAGACTTCATGTACCTGCACGGATATCTGCAATTGAAGATGACTACTGGACTTAGTTTTTGGACCATTGTCACTGATCTATAACCTTTACAAACATGGCAAAAGTTAAAGGCCCCATGAACCAGTGTTTATTCATTTCTGTTTATTCGTATTTTTCTTACTTTCTCTGTATTTGTATAAAAAAACAATTTGTAATGAAAATGATATTTATATATATATATATATATATATATATATATATATATATATATATATATATATACATGTTTGGGAACATTTAGAACTAACAAAAAGCAAAAAAAAAATTTCATTTTTTATTTTTTTTGGTCATAAGGGCTGCGGGTCAAGGCAAAACCGCAGCCCTTGGTGGGTTAAGGGTTGCGGGTCAACGCAAAACCGCAACCCTTGGTGGGTTAAGGGCTACGGTTAAGGGCCAAAACCACAGCCCTTAACTCACCAAGGGCTGCGGTTTTGGCCCTTTACCGCAGTCCTTAAGCCACCAAGGCTGCGGTTTTGCCTCGACCGCAGCCCTTAATGCGCTAAGGGCTGCGGTTAAATCCTAAATGCCAATTAAGGGCTGCTAGTCCAGGAGTTGCGGTAAAAAAACGCAGCCCTTTGGCCCCTTTTGACCGCATCCCTTGGGCTTTTTTCCTCTAGTGGTAGAATAGACACGGGTGTACGATTGATTTTGAAAAGAAGTAAGTTTTTTTTTTAAATTGATTGAATATGGTAGGGTAAGAATGATAGGAAAGACTTGTTGAACAGCAGGGAGGAAATAGGAAGAGGTAGACATGCATGACAACTCTAGCTCTACCATGACCCTTTAGATGCATTTTTTTTAGGACAGACTCGACCTTGCATGAAAAAGACCCTTTTTGAACGTTTGATTAGGTGAGAGTTGAGACCTCTAATTAGACCATGTATTACGCGGATGCAGATAGCCAAAAAAATGACTGAACATAGGATCGGCAATTACGACGGCTAAATTGACGAAAAGCGTGTGATGCACAAACTGCGTGCCGCGCAGCATTGCTGCGTGCGGTGCACAACCGTGCGTCTGGCGCGGGAATGGTGCGCCAGGAGCAACTTAATGCGCTTGGCGCACTACCCCCCGACACATTTTTCGAGGATTTAGGCGACGAATTGGTCGATTGATGAATTTTTCTTGTTTTTAGACGCGGTTTTAGGAACGACGCATAATAATGACAATTTGACAGAATAATAGCAGGCAAGAATTGCAATCACATGCAAATGTCATATAACATGGATGCAAAAGTTCCCACCTAAAGTCCAGTTCTATGTTTGAAACTATTGGTCAGGTTTAGGTTCAGTCAGAAAAGGGTCCATGACTAAGAGATTGATCCCACGCTTCGTACCCCTGCTTAAAGAGGTGGCCACGTGTAAGACGCACTCCAGTCTCACATCAGGAACAAGAGAACAATGCCATGGTTGGGTAGGTTTGCTTATGACTAAGATCCGACACTATCGCTCAGGAAGCTTTTTGGAAGGACAAAGCGCAAACCCCCCGGGGGTGACCTCACACATAGAACATGTGCTGATGAGGCAAGGTAGATTGTCCTTATGGTGGCTGAACAATAGCCATGCATATGCAAAACTGTATATTATTCAAAGGCATAAAATAAGAATGAATCGTATTTTTCAAGTTTCACCCACTCATTTTAAAAATTAATTTTTTAAAATCCTCCCTAGTGGAGTCGCCAAATTGTAGGCGTATTTTTATTTCGCCAACGCGGGATGAACGTGTATTAGATTTGACTACCTCACTGTTAAGGTTTTATTGAAAATGTTTTGTAAGAAGTCGCCAACAATTCTTTTTAGGAAGAATCATAAACCTAATTGGATTTAGGAAAACCGTAGGGACAAATTATCCAATGTAGATTTCCCCGTCCTGACCCTATAGATGGTCAAAATGAACCAAAGATTGAGTTCGGAGGTGAGGGTACGAATATAGTCATAATGAACCACATTCGCCCAGAGTTGACCTCTACTAAATATCGATTCATAACAAATTTTATGCCAAATAATAATCATGTAATATTTTTAAGCACCCTAAAAATAATTAGTCTAAGTTGGTTTAGGAAACACATACAAAGACTATTTTTTAGTGATATGTTATTAAGCAATCAATATTACAAGGAACCTAGCAGGTTGTCCAAATTAATCTGATTAATATTAGAACAGTTCATTAGGTCTTGTTTAGCAATAAATACAATGTGAGTGATAAAAGCATTGAAACAGGATAATCATATGGCATGCATATAATGATCAGGCAAGTATGATAATAATGTATGAAAAATAAATAAAAAGAAAGAAAGAGGTTTAGAATGTACAGTAGAGCGATTTTATATTAAAGATCTACATCATGAAATAAATGGTTAGTAACTTCAATATAAAAATAGAATTTATTCAAGGACCCTCAAGATTATACCTATGCGGCTTAGATTGAGGAGCTCAACGATCTTTAGGCGGAGCAATCGTGAAACCAAGAACGCAGTATGATTAAGAATTGATTGAAAGTATTGAAAGTATTTGAGTGTTTGAAGTATTGGAAGTGTATTGTAGAGGTATTCGTCGGTTTTTGTATTCGTGAAATAATAATATGAAAAGCCGCCCGTAATTCGGGAAAATACGGGTATTTATAGGAAAAAGGAAACTTGCGCTCCACGCAAGCCTTGCGACAGGCGCAAGCCTACGTGGCAGGCGCAGTGCCACGCATCAGGCGCACATTGGTGTGCCTGACGCAACCAGCCCAATCAGAGATGCACATGTGTAAACGCGTTTTGAAAAGACAGAAAAGTATGTTGCGTCTCACACAAGACTTGCGTCTGACGCAGGACTCTGTGTGAGTCACAAAATCTACGTGTCAGGCACTCATTGGCTCGCTTGACGTGATATGGCCAATGTGTTGGACGCACGTGGCGCGCTGACCGCAGCCCCCGCGTCCGGCGCATATTATGGAATATTCGAGCATATTCCATTGCGCGTCTTTCGAAGATATTTTTTTATCCCTAAAATTCCGGAGATGGAATTTTACGGATTAAAAATCTGATTTATTTATCAAAGATAATAAAATATTTATGAAAAATATCCATTAAAATAATAAATATTTGATTGGGCTTTTAAAATGGATTTATAATATTTTATGGGCTTGAAATACAATTAATCATCATGAACAATTAATTGGGCTTTAGAATATCATTTTGAAACACATTTTAGAATGGTTCTTTAGATTGCTCTTCCGTTGGGTCGCGCCAACTAATGCCGCGGTATGTTTCATCATTGGATCCTTAAATGAGGAGACACGATTATGTGTCTACAACGACCCCATTGCTACTATAACTAATGTGTAAGATAATTATGATGTAATTTAATTTATGCTCCCTTTAACAAAAAAAAAAAACACTAATCTCAACAAACCCACACAAAATACCTCTGCTCAGATTACATCATATCAAAATTCATAACAAGCTTTTTTGGATCTTGGATATTATTGCTTTTTAATTTGAGAGCTCGAGAAGTTGTTCTTTGCTTTAAAATTTTTGGTTCAAATACAAAAGAAGTTCGGTTAAAGAGGTAAGTTGGCCAGTACTATGATTAGTGTAATGAGCAGATTAGTGCTTACGGTAGAAGTGGTTTTTACAAGAAGCGGATGGAGTTTTTGAGATGATTAAGACTCAAGATCTGAAACCTAATTTGGTTTCTTATAATGATGTGGTTAATGCTTATGCTAAAGTTCGGGTTAAATTTGATGTTGTAAATGATATATATGATGAAATGTTGAGGAATGGGATTGATCCAGATCGAATTGCGTTGAATACTATGCTTGTTGTTCGAAAATTTGGGTTGTGAAGTAAGGTTAGTTGCAGAGATGTGAATGAGGGAAGCTAGTTATGTTTACAAGTAGCGGTTTTTCTCGTTTAACCGTTACTTCAAGTAGCGGTTCTACATGTCACACCGCTATTTGAATTAGCGGCTCACTTTTTATAAGACCGCTACTTTGGTTAGCGGTTTGTCTGCTATAATTTTTTTAAAAAGTATTTTCGGACTTTGTTGCTGACGTGGACGGTAGTTAGGGAATTAATTTTGAAAATAGCATAAAGTGAGAAATAATTTTGTTATTAGCATTATTGTGGAAAAAAATTCAAAAATTTATAGTTTTTTAATTTTGCTTTTGTGGGCCAAAGAGGCAAAGACACATGTCATAACATCACGACATAATAGTGTCACCCACTTCCAAGGCTGATGGTTTGGACCAAACCAAACAACCTCTCTTACAAAGCAGGGAGTTTTGTTTGGGTTGGTATACTCCCTCTTTTTATATTGATAAGGATAAGGATATATTAGTAGCAAAACGTCTTAGGTGGATCGGGTTCACAATAATTTATTTTGCACCCAAATTGACTTTATCACACAAAAACTGACTATTAGGAAAAAAAACGACTATATCATATGAAAACTAACTATATCATACAAAAGCTGACGATATAAAAGGTTATTATATCATACAAAAATTGATATCAAATGAAAACTGACTATATCATATGGTTTTCGCTGCACAATAAGTTATTGTAAGCCTGATTTATTTAAGTTTTTTTTGTACAAGTAGAGGCTTTCCTAGTGTTAGAGACACATATTCCAGAATAGAATATATATAGTAAATGTTGTATCTAAAAGAATAGAGGAAATATTAACAATTAAGAGTGTAAAAGTAGTTTTTTTTTAAGCTGAGAGTACAAAAGGGGTTAAGGAAATGCAGTTGTTGTCCAAATGAAAACTTAGGTTCTCTTACAAGCTCTAAAGAAGGCAATTGTTGTCTCAAGTCATATCCTTTTGAAAACAGATAATTTGTGTGCAATACAAGCATTTATAAATCCTCAATTGGATAACCCATCTATTATGATAATTCTTAAGGACTTCGAATTAAAACCTACTCTAAATTATTGTTGTTGAAGCTCGTAGAATAGAAGTTTCTCAAGCACATTCTCTACGCGGTCAATGCTAGAAAAATATTTGACAAACTAACCTTGTATTTTCTACTGTAAAAGTAGAATTAATGTGTAGGCATATTTTTATTGCCTATGTGATGTGAGCACGAATTTGACTACCTCATTGAAGGGTTTTAAAAAAAGATTTTGAAGTCGCCAACAAGTCTTTAAAGGAAGATATATAGACCTAATTGGATATTTAATTTGGGAAACCATAAGGAAATCTTAGGGACTTATCCAATGTAGATTTCCCTGTCATCACTTCATAATTGGTCAATGAACCTAAAATTGAGTTTGGGGGTGAAGGTACGAATATGATAATGAATCACGTACGTCCATTGCTAGCTTCTGGTTTTATGCAATTAAACAACCATACTATATATTTCAAGCACCCTAAAAATTAATCTAAGTTGGTTCGTTAAACACAAAATACTAATTTTTTAATAGGCTCGGGATGGATTTAGGAGTCTTTTGGTGGAGCACTTGAATTAGACAATCAGATTGCAAGATACCTAGCAGGTTGTCCATATCATCTGATTTAATCATAGGGACATTTATTTAGGTCTTAATTAGCAAAAATATACAAGGGTGGAAAAATATCAAATCTAGCATAAAAAATAATATACATGAGAAGAGATATCAATTCCGATCTTGACCCTTCTATCTTCCTTTAACCCCCTATTTCCATTAACAATCTTATAATCCGGAAAATGGGAATAGCAAAAATATACAAGGGTGGAAAACAATCTTAGATGTTCTGAAATCTGAAGTTGTTCTTTTATAATCGATACCTATAAAACAAGCATAAGTCTGGAAGACCATAAATAAAAGCAATTCATTTAGCCTGCAAGAAGAAATGTTAGCAATATGTATGATGTATGAAGCAATTTAAAGAATTCTTTTATCTTAAACCTAAAAATTTAGGAAATTCGTTTATCCTATGAAATAGTTTAGGAAATTCGTTTTTCCTACAGAAAATGATTTTAGGAAATGCGTTTTTCCTGTGAAATAGGATCTTAGGAAATGCGTTTATCTTATACAATATGATTTTAGGAAATGCATTTATCCTATAGAAAATGATTTTAGGAAATTCATTTATCCTATGAAATAGCTTAAACAATTCATTTAGTTTAAGAAAAATCCAAGAAATTCGTTTATCCTGCTGTCATCGAGAATGCGCGCTCGATCCTTTTGACAGTTGTCTTATATAGAGACCTTGCCCATCTGTGGAATATAACCCTAATAGAGTTCTTTAGTCGTTGGTGGAATGGTGATCTTCGGAACGCTCACTCGCTTCCTGTAGACACCAAAATTTGAAGCCCTTTTCTTATTTTTGATTAACGATCAAAAGGAAAAATTCAAGTTCGAGAAATACATGTACAACAACGACATCACCAATATCGAATTGACAATGATTGTTAATAAGTCATTTCATGATGTAACCTTCTATGTTCTCATTCCAACCCCAAAAATGGAGTACATATATCGTGGTATTCACTCTCGAGAAAGAATAACGAAGATTTGTTTGCCGATAAAAGTAAGGACGAAACCTTCGACGATTTCTCACGAAAACCTTTGTGCACGAAATAGAACGATTGGTTATACCGATAACTAAGCAATGAATAATAAGCAGGAGAAGATAGTATGACAAACGACGAAGAAGCACCGCGGAAAGGGGAGCAAAGGCTCCATTATGTTGGAACGCACGCTCCACCACTGAGCATAAGCTCTGTTATGCGCTGTTTAGGTCATTTTCGCCTTAATCGTGTATTTCCAACCTCTATCATTAAGCTATGGGCTTTGTTTATGCATCTAGGATTATTGTTAGGAGGTCATAATTAATGTTTAATGCGAGAAACTTAGCCTAATGTCATGTCTTTTGTAACAAAACCATGCCCATGATGTCCAATATGTGAATACATTTTAAGTGTTATCATTCTTGGGTTTAAAGTCAGAAATTCTCTAAGAAAGATGCAATGCTCACAATGTACAAGAGCATCTCTAAGAATTGACAATCTTAAGGATGACAATTAGGAGTAATCAAGCCTAAAAAAAATCAGAAAATTGTATGACAAACTAAAGAATCAAGCCTTGCAAAATAGTTGAAGAGAATAATTATCTTCCCCATGGGAATTAATTAATGTCAAAACTAGCACAAATCATATTTTAATCAACCAAGTTACCTTCCTTTGTTGATTAGAAATTATTGGTAAACCTCCTTATTCTCTAAGGGTTAGAGGAATAAAGGAATCTTAGTGATTACAGTTGATTCAGGTGGCTAAAATCAGATTTTGCAATGATTAGAGGTGATCATGGTGTGGCCAGGCTAGGCTTTGGCCAAAAAGTGGCCCGTTTCGGGCCAAAGCCTTGGGCCGAAAGTTTTGCGTCAAAGCCCGTTATTTCTGGACGGGCCAAGCGGGCTTTTCAGGCTTAGCTAAAATTTAGCCTAAATTTCCGGATTTAGGATGCCTATGGCCTGACTTTTTTCGCCTAAAAATCGGGGCGGCCCTGGCAAAACCGCAGGGCAAAAAGTGTTGCCCAAAATCCTCTAATTTTCTAGTTGGGCTCGCGGGCCGAACCTAATTGATCACCTCTAAAAACAATGTGTGATTAGAGAAAATCAGATTTTGCCTTTTTTTCTTTTCTCTTTTAATTTATTTCTAAACCCTAAAGGATGTCATACACTTAGAGGTGTCAAACTGGGCCACTGGGTGGTTTTAGGTTGACCCATCTTGGGTCGGAATGATTTGGGTCATAATACTTTGGGTGAGAGTGAGCCATGGGTCAGAATCTGGGTGAACTTGGGTCGGGTCTAACTGGGTGAGGGAGCTCTCGGAACTGGGTCGGGTGAGGTTGGATTGACTGGTGGTTAGGTTGTGAATTTGGGTCGGAATGAAATAAGGTGAAGTCGGTCCAAATCGGCTCTTAGATGGACTTGGGTCGGAACAAATCGGCTCTCGAAATGACTTAAGTCGGAAAAAATCGGCTCTCGGAAGGCCTTGGGTCGGATCTAGCCGGCGCTGGATGGACTTGGGTCGGAACGGCTCTAGGAAGGACTTGGGTCGGCTCAAGCCAGCGCCGGATTGAATTGGGTCGGCAAAATCGGCTCTCGGAAGGATTTGGGTAGGAACATATCGACTCTCGGAACAAATCGGCTCTCGGAACAAGGCGGCACCGGGTGGAGTTGGGTTGGCTTAAGCTGGCTTTCGGAATAATTTGAGTCGGAACAAATCGACATCGGGTGGAGTTGGTTAGGGTCGAGATGTCTTTTTGGTGGAGTTGGCCACTTGGGTCGGCTCGAGCCGACTCTCGGGAGGAATTGGGTCGGGTTTGGACTCGTGTCAATCTGGGTCGCTTCTTTGTCGAGGTTTAGTTCGTATATTGTCGCAAACGGTTTATATAAATTATAAATTTTGTCAAAAAATTATCGATAAAATCATAAAATGCAATTATTATTAATTTTCATATATATTAAGTTACAAAATCGTAAGTTATAACAATTAACATGTGATTGGAAGATTGGAATATTGGATCATTCATCATTGTGATAATACAATATACATTGATACTTATATTACTAGTTCTAAAAGTTACTAGACTAAACTAAGACTTAACTTAACTTCTATTATTGGTAATGCCTAATGGCTATTGGATTATCGACTTTATTGCATATTTGCATTAATTCATATACATTATAGACTTAAACTTTAAAGTGATTAATCATTAATGAATAATAATCAATCATCAATTTATCAAATTAGGATTATAGTTTTGATTTTGGAGTTTGGACATTCGATAAGCGAGATAAAATACTTTTGTTCTTCACTTCTTTGTGAACACGGAACACCTAACAATTAACAACCATAATTTATAGGTCCATACTCCATACTAATTAATGATTAGACTATTAGAGTGATTAAACTTAGCCATTTAATTAGTTAGTTAGTAACTTACTCACTCTCACAATCTCACTGAGTCACTACATAACAACAAAAAGAGTTAAAGATGAGTTGAATTAAAGAATTAGAAATTAAGAAATGAGAATATGAGATTAGAATATTAGATATAATAATATGTAGAGTTGAAGACTAAAGTATGATTATGCGAAGATGGAGACATGAAGCGATGAAGTATGAACTTATGAAATTATAGATAGGAAAGCATGAAAAGTATTAAGTTTGTTTGAACTTATGAAATTATACATTAATAGTGATGAGTGAATACTGATTAATGATTGATACATGAACGATGAAACCACAAATAGGTCAACCGTCGAATGACTGAAATCAACTTGTTCGGTTTCGGTTCTTGCTATAATCCTAAGTTGTTCGAATGGTTCTAAATTCATAACTTGTTAAAAAACAAAATCAATAAGTAAATTGTATTTTGTGTTAATCAGTATTATCTGAGACACTAACTTCACAAACTTGTTACTTGTTAATTGGTAGGTCACTAGTTTGGTACTAAGTACTAACTATCAAGTAGTAATTTACTAAGTTAGTAACTAGTTAACTACTAGATATTAAGTACAAAAATACTGAAATACAAATACTAAATAACAAATAACTCATAAAGTGATAACATGTTCCAATGTCCGCAAATTCGCATATTGCCATATATATAATTTTTGAAGTTTATAACAAAAAGTTCTTTAAAATTAATAATACATTAATACTAGTTGAATTTCTAAACTTTATAATTTACAATTTTATATTAATTTCTAACAATAAGTCAATAATCAATAATTTTTAAAGTTAATTAAACCAATATTAGTAGAATTAGAAAATAGAAATTTGGAATTCTCAAATGAAAATAGTATGAAAATTAAAGGCCATTAATTTGAGAAATAAGAGATTCCAACCATTTATCAAAATAACAATGTAAGCAATCCATGTGCTTCTCTAACTCAATGCTCATTGGTCTAAATTGGATGCCATGGTCTCATGGATCCCCCTTGAATGAGTAAATCTCAGCCCTTCATTAGGAAAAGAGAAAATCTCAACTGTTGCCCCACTTGCCCCTTCAATTACTGTCTAATCTCCTCTAACTCTCTAGTCTCTTCTGGAAAAAAAAAGGAAAGTCAAGGGGAGAGCAAATCTCAACCCTTGACAGTTTCCATCAAACGACCCTAAACAAATTAAAAACCCTAAATCTAACTCTCCTATACTTTTTGGACTCCCTCCCCTCATTTCGTCATTTTCAGAGTGAAACCTTAACCCTAATCTCTCATTCTCTCTCCCTCAGCTAGTCAGCCTCCCCCCCTCTCTCTATCTCTCTCTCTGCGAGTGAAAAAACCTAACACAAACCCTAATCTCACTTCTCAACCTCTCTCTCTCTCCAAGTGAAAAAAACCCCAAAAAAGCGAGGTAAAGCGAGAATTTGGCGATATGATGAAAAAAGCGAGGATTTTTGTTAGATATGAATGAAATTGAAGATCTGAAGACAAAAGTGTGGTAAAGCGAGGAGTTTTCAAAAGAAGATTGAAGATATGAAGGAAATGGCGAGGTAAAGGTGTAAAGCGAGGTAAAGTAAAATGAAGATCTGAAGAAAAAAATTAATTTATCAAAAAAAATATCGCAACCAGGTTAGTTTCTCACTTTCTCTAAATTTTGTAATTTTTTTTGTTAGATGTGCTTTATGTGTGAGTGTGGGATTATGTGTTGGTCCAATTTGCAGATCTGCTGGAATTGCATGATTTATTGTTATTGTTACATGATTTTAGTTTATGCTTTTTTCATAATTTATTCCCCTTTTTCATGATTTTTTTTGCTTTTTTCAGTATGAGGTTTTTGTTACTTTGCGTAAAAATTAAATTCATGTTTATGATTTGTGTTTACTGTTTATGGCTGGAACAACCCACACTTCCGAGTTGCTAGCTAAACACACTTAACATTAATAAACCTCAATTATCATTAATAATCCTCAAATACATTATCTTGCAACGGAAACAAAACCTTTTTATTCAATCTTGGACCTGTGGGTCGTGGCCCACAATACAACAACCTTGAAACCAAATATCAGATTACTGAATACTTTACTCGGTTCCCAAAACTATAGAATATTTATTCATGAAATAAGCACTTGAGTACTAACAACTTATTCTCTAAATACAACTTCCAGATCACTAATCTAATTACAATTTCATAATCCAACTATTACTTTTGATCCACGCCGAGCCTTCAACACAAACCTGCAAAATCTTCAACAATGAACTATGCCCCCACCCGGACAGGTTCCATGAACAAGATCAGTGAAACTGATTACACACTGTCCAACCAAAAATTCTCTCTAGTGGCTTAAAACGCATTCGAGTTGTTAAGTGCGATCTTATAGAAAATAGATGCGTAATAAAGAAATGGCCTTAACATGTGAACTTTTATGCCTCATAGATCAATAAACTTAATTAAAACAAAATCACAAAGAATATCTTTCCGTCAAAGAAATCAAAGATTCCACATAAACGATATATTTATACTTCTCAAAAGTTTTTATACTTGTTCAAAATAAAGAGATGCTCCTCTATAGATACCAAGGATGCAAATGTAATATATCGAAGAATATATCGAGTAACTTCCCAAATGCTTTCCATAAATTATCTTGCTATATCGACATCATTATCACATATAACTCAAATTTTTCTCAACACTTTAGCATCAAAATATTTAACTCAGGGAAGGAACACGAATGGAAGGGGTAAACCACGTCTCCAGACTTTTGAGGGACGTCTCCCCACCTTTCTTATACTCTGCTTGTAAGACTTTTAGGTCATGATCCTACACAACGGAGCAATACCCACTTCGGAGCAATACTCGCTCTAACACATAATGAGCACCGCTCTACGATTGTTGTTCATCACTGCTTAAACAGCTACTTCCCCTTATAAAACCAAACTTATACTCATAAAAAAATACTTATATTCAACACTTGTACTTAAATACTTATACTCAAATACTTATACATAAATACTCATACTGAAATGCTTATACTTAAATACTTACACTGAAATACTTATACTTACATCATAAGGCTCAAATGCTTTTACTCCACTTCCAACTTTGATTCATATCTTTTAAAATACGTTTTGTCATTCCACGCTCCGTTACTCAATTCTAAAATAACTGGCAGTATTCAAAATCCTAAATCTCAAAATACTTTCATCTCCTTAAAATTCATTTAAGAGTAAGCACGTTACCGTGCGGAGCATATTTAAGTTTCTCCTCCTAAATCTTCCAAATATAATTTCTAACGACCTAACCATAGGTTCTAAAGTTCCACCATATAAATTGTCAATCATGACTGGATTCATACAACTTTGCATTGTCAGAATAGTGTTCTCATTTTGAACTTTATTCCATTAGTATTTCACACTTTTATACCCATACTATCTTTGAGATAAGTATCCATAATTCTCATAGCTCAAAAACATCTTACTATAAATTCTATGTCATGATTCCCTATTTAGCGACTTAAATAGTCATTTGAAATTAATAATCTCAAATATTCAACTCAATATCCTTATTAATTTTTAATCTATAAGCCATAACAATGCTTCCCAAAATACTGAAACTCAATGCTCACACTAGTCTTATCATAACACCAATTCCAAAGCACTCTATTACACGAGATTTTGTATTTCCCCAAACGTCCATTATATAATCTTACTCTTCCAATCAGAAGATGACAACTCTATGTTCTTTTTCCTATCCCATTTCAGATATTGACTTCTCATAACTTCAATGTTACAAATTATAATGTTATGATGTCATACTTCTTCGGACCATTTCTCGACTCTTACTATCTCTACTACTAATATGAGACTTACATATCCAGTTTTAATTCTCAATATTGAATAACTCTCGTTCTGGTTTTAATTGTTTCATCTTCTCACCTTTGGGATTCATAGAAATTCACATAAATCCATTAATTGATATTTGAACTCCAACCTTAATTACAATAATCACAACTTAACTTCCATAAACAATAATTGTAGGCCTGTGTGAATTAATCCAAATCAACTATCATATTCCTCAGCTACTCCAACATAGATTTCTAATTTATACAACCCGATTCCTCCAAAGGATTCCTCAAAGGTATCTTTTAAAAAAATAACCTTTTTAAAACTTTTAATCTGAACCATTCTGCATTTCACAAAACAGAATCATGATACTCAAATCCTATCTTTAACTCCATAGGTGCCCAAATAGAAGATCAATATATAATTCATCCACCAATGCAAGCATATGAAGTTTCTTAATTTAGAAAACCATATTTATAGATACATTGAAAATATGTCCAAAACTTATACTTCAATACTCATAGAAACTCTTATTTCATAGTTCATTAAACATATTATACTATCGGATCTTAAAAACAAGATAAGCTTATCACAACTCATAGCTCAACTTAGTAAACACTTAGGATATACACAATAAAACATTTGGCGTTGAAATCCACATTTACAAATTCAAGTAAACCCGTGAAAGAGTAACTATTTACAGACTTAATATTAGTATCGCGTATTAACTCAAGTCAAGAAAACAAATAACTCTTTTATACAAGTCGTATTTAAAACACAACTTCTAAGTTGAAAAGTGGAAGGACAATGTGTACCTTTACACAACCTCTGAGTATCACTTGAATGCCATAATCAATCTTTCATAGCCTACCATCCTTGATCATATATCGATGCACGAACCCACAATAGTTCACCGCACATAAAACAAGAATAGTTCATTAGAATTATCACTAAGATCCAAATACAGAATTAAACTAGTCCATTGACCTCCTTTATCATAATCGAATAATTAACCTTTGACTTGCCTCTACCAACTCTTAACTATCATAGTTAAGAGCTTATAATCAATATACTCACTTTTCACCTCAATGGACTTCCATGCAGTACCTATCTAATCCAATTCGTAATTTGTATGGGCATTATGCTCCAATAATCTTGACTAAAATCAACAAAGTGAACCTTCCCAATAACAAGTACGAACTCTCTCATCAATACTATAGATAATGGCTAACTACAATCACTAATACCAACAATACTAATATGCAATATGCAATGAAAACTATTTTGCTGAATTACTAAACTTGAAACAGAGTTTTAGTAAAGCTGATTAAATGAGTTTAAAATAATAACAGTTGTTAACACCTGCAATATCAATACATGAAATAATTTTGCAAACTAATAGAGATCAAGACTAAACCCCCCAAACAATAATTCTAAAACAATTTTCAGTCCGTTAGAAGAGTAAAGTTATAATCTTTGGTTTCAAGAACCCTCAAAAGTATAAATTTCTACTTCAATCACTTGATTACGAGATGAAAAGAAGTGCAACTCATCATACCTTGAATAAAATCAATACCAAATCTAACTTGGGTTTCCATTAAAAATCAAAGAAGAAGCAGAGCAGGAAATCAAGCATTAACCACCGAAAACCAAGATGCAACGGCAACCCCGACAACCAGCAACGCCGACGGTGACAACCATCAGCCGTGGTTCAAAGCAACAGCGGCGCACTAGGTCACCGAGTCGAGGAGAGAGAAAATCCGCCAACACCACTGAAGAAGCAGGTGCAGCAACGGCGGCGGCAGCGGTGGCGATGATGAGGTATGAAGCTGAGAGAACAGAGGAAGGAGAAAAAATGAATGTGAATGAAAGAAATTGGGGTTTTAGGTCTCTTTTATCTTTGTTGAAGCCTTGTGATAATTTGACAACAAATTGTGGTTGTGGCTCTACCTCCTAATGCCACGAAAAAGAGGAAAAATAAATGGGTTTTTATTTTTTTTTTCATTTTAAAATGAAATCTAGACTAAGAGCAAATAATAGCTTATAATAAGAATTTGGTTTCATAAGCCCAGACTTTATTTATATTTTATGGAAAATTAATTATCACATAAGAAATACTCAAATTTACTTTAACGATAAAACACAAGGTTTCTCAAAACGATTCAGAAAAACTATTAGTAGCTTAATTAAGCTTAGTAAACATAGTTAGCTTTTAATTAAAGCTGCTTAAAATTTAGGCTATTACAATGGCTTTATGCGTAAAAAATTAAAATTAAAATCATGTATAAAATAAAATTTATGCTTTGTGTTTCTGCCTTTATGGGTTTGTGTTAGGGTTTGTTGTGTTTATAGGTTTATGTTAGGGTTTGTTGTGTTTATGGGTTTGTATTAGGGTTTGTTGTTTTTCTGGGTTTGTGTTAGGGTTTGTGTGTTATGCGTTTGTGCTTCTGGATTTGGTTGTGTTATGGATTTGTGTTTCTTGGTTTGTGTTAGGGTTTGTTTTATGGGTTTGTGTTTATGCGTTTGTGTTTCTGGGTTCGTTTGTGTTTTGGGTTTGTGTTATGAGTTTATGTTTCTGGGTTTGTGTTTGGGTTTGTGTATCTGGGTTTGTTGTGTTTCTGGGTTTATGTTAAGGTTTGTGTTTGGGTCGGTGTTTCTGGGTTTGTCATGTTCTGGGTTTGAGTTCTAGGTTTGTGTTATAAGGTTAGTGTTTAAGGTTAGGGTTAGGAATAGTTCTTTTAGTATGGAAGGCAAAATTTAAACAAAATACCGAATACGTTTGCTGCCCAAAAATGTTGAGGCTCTTGTAACTTGCCAAAATTGGATCTATGGTTATGCTAAACTTGAGGATGAGGAGTCTCTTGAAGTTGTTAAAGATTATGAGCTTAGTGATATTGATTATGAACACTACTAGAAAAGGGGTTTTTAACGACTAAGCAATAACGACAATATTGATTTTTGACGTTAAATATCACTATTAACAAGAACTTTTTGAGTTAGTCGTTATAGAATATTACCAACAAATACAACTTATTATTGTATGTCGTTAAAAGCTCAAGAAAAAAAAACATAGATGATAAAAGAGAATGTGCCGTCGTTAGAAAGACAAAAGCAATTAAGCGCTCAAAACCTTCTTTGCCAAAATTAAGTGGTATCTGATCCAAATTTCTCAAATTCGTAATTAAACTTCCAAATTCTTCTCGATCAGTTTCCTTCTATCAAATTCCTAATTACTAAACCCTTAAATTCCTAATTCCTAAACCCTTAAATTCGCAATTCTAGTATTGAAGCAATTCGCACTTTATTTCAAGCAATCTATATTCCTGAATTTCGCAGATTTGTGTTGCCGATTTGTCAAGGTATGTTTGTGAATTATGATTTTCTGATTCTCCTTTGCTCGTTTTCAGATACTTCATCCAAAATTGATCCTCCAATTTCAATTTTCCTTTCCCAATTACTCTTACTCGTTGAAGCAATTTGAGGATTTTGCGGATTAGCGGTTTTGCGGTTTTGTGGATTGAAGCAAGTCTTATAATTTCGATTGCCAAATTGTCGAAGTATGTTTCTGAATTTTCAGTTCTACTTTACTTATTTTTTTTTTTGATAAAATACTATGCTCATGGTTTTGGTCGATTTTTGCTTCTTGAATAGGCCTATTACTGCTTCCTGAGTTGCCATTGTTTGTTGCATAATTGGGTTCTACTTCTCTGTTAAATTAGTCCGTTAAGCAAAAAAAATTACATTATTGGGAGTTTTGATTTCAGCTTGGGTATGTATGAGATCTTATTTGTTTAATAGTTTCATGGTGCTATATTTGCCTTGTAATATGGCAGATATGGTAATCTTTATGATGGTTTTATGTTTTGATTCTGAAATATAAAGCTGAAAGTTTTTGCCGCAATTTTTTTTTTCCTTAATTCTTTTCCTATTCTGATTCTGTTTTTTTTTTTTTTTCATATGAACACATTCTGAGCATTTATGGTTTTGTTTTGTCTTCATATGAACACATTCTGTCTCTATGTCACAAAGTTTTGTTGTTATGTTATTTATAATGCTTTATGTGCTTGTATTTATTGTTTCCTTACTAGTACTTTGTTCAGTGTTGTATGATGGGTTTTAGTTGTGTGTATTTTATGTCTTAGTTTGAGCTTATGGTCCATTATTCCTAATGTATGAATAGGTGCTTATCGAAAATTAAGACAAACAAAGTGTATGATTCTCATTAGTTTAAGAAAATGAGAAGTAATATTGATTATTTACTTGAAGAAGTAATATTGATTATTGTGTATTGGTTTCTTTGCATCTTTTTAGCTATATTATAGTCAATCTTATAAATAAAATATAAATATATTTTTCCTTGTAGAAAAATGACTCCTAGTAAAGATTGGATGGCCATCGAAGATTATATTAATGATCAATCATATAAAGTCGGAGTTAATAGTTTTTTAGATTTTGCTTTTCAAAAGTTGGGTACCACAGAAATTCGCTGCCCTTGTTCCAAGTGCCTTAATATAGAATCTGGAAATCGTGACAACGTGCGAGATCATCTCTTAGTTTATGGAATAGTTAAAAGGTACACCTTTTGGTATCATCATGGGGAAAGGTTGGATGAGCCTCAACATGTGTCCGGTGATGACAATTTGGTAGATAATGAAAGTCAAGATGACATGTTTGATATGCTAAGGGATTTATATCCACAATACAATGACATTAGTTCCTCCCATGATGCTAGTCATGTTGACGAGCCCAATGATGACGCAAAAAGATTTTATAGTCTCCTGAAGGATTCACAAGATCCTGTTTATGAAGGCTGTAAGACTTCAAGAATGTCTGCACTCTTAAAACTTCTTCATATCAAGACTCTTGGTCGATGGAGTAATGAATCATTTACCATGCTCCTTGAATTCTTAAAAAAAGAGCTTTTGCCCGAAGGATCCAAATTACCTGATTCTTATTATGATTCAAAAAAAATCTTGAAAGACCTTGGGCTATCATATCAGAAAATTGATGCGTGCATCAATGATTGCATGTTGTTTTGGAGGGAGAATGAGGAACTAGATGCATGCAAAGTTTGTGGTGCAACTAGATGGAAGAGTGATAAACGGAATGGGGAGGATAAGTGCAATAGAAATGGCAAAAGAATACCCCAAAAATTGTTTCGATACTTCCCGTTAAAACCAAGGCTCCAGAGATTATATATGTGCTCAAAAACTGCTTCTTTGATGACGTGGCATCAGGATAATAAAAGTAAACTCGGTACTATGAGACATCCAGCTGACGGATCTGCTTGGCAATCATTTGACAAAACTCATGGTGATTTTGCTTCTGATCCTCGTAATGTTAGACTTGGATTAGCTAGTGATGGTTTTCAACCTTTTTCGAATTCCAAAACTCCACATAGTATTTGGCCAGTGATACTTATTCCCTATAAATTGCCTCCAGAATCATGTATGAAACAGTCTAATATGATTCTATCTATGCTTATTCCTGGCCCTAAAGGCCCTGGTGATGCTATTGACATATATTTGCAACCTCTCATTGAAGAACTAAATGTACTATGGGAAACTGGTGTGGAGACTTTTGATGCAGCAACGAAGAAACATTTTCAATTACGTGCAGCTTTGTTATGGACTATTAATGATTTTCCTGCCTACGGAATGTTGTCTGGATGGAGTACTAAGGGAAAATTGGCATGCCCATGTTGTCTTAAGGATACACGCTCAGAATGGCTGACTTATGGTGGTAAGGAATGCTATATGTGCAATCGATGCTATTTGTCGAAGAATCATAGATGGAGAAAGGATAAAGATTCATTTGATGGTAAAGTGGAGCTTCGTCTTCCTCCAAAGCCTTATTCAATAGATGATATTCTTGAGCAGTTAAAAGATCTCGAGGATATTACATTGTCTAAGGATCTGCATGTGAAAACCAATATCTCTCATGATGTTAGAGGAGACAATTGGAACAAGAAAAGTATTTTCTTTAAGCTTCCGTATTGGAAAACCCTTCTATTACGACACAATTTAGATGTGATGCATATTGAGAAAAACATATGTGATAATATTCTTGGTACAATTATGAACATCAAAGGAAAGACTAAAGATAATTTGAAATCACGTCAAGACTTGCAAAAGAAGGGATTGAGGTCAACATTACACCCAGTGAAAGAAGGGGACAAATGGAAGCTTCCTCCTGGCCCATATACTCTTTCCCCCCCAGAGAAGCGAACTTTTTACAACTTTTTCAAAGAGTTAAAGCTCCCTGATGGGTTCGCTTCAAATATATCTTATTGCGTCAATTCGAAAGAAGCTAAAATCTCGGGTCTTAAAAGCCACAATTGCCATGTTATACTTGAACATCTTCTTCCTTTAGCAACACGTGGACTTCTCACTCCACTTGTACGTGAAGCACTAATTGAGCTATCAATGTTCTTTACAATATTATGTGCTAAAGTATTGGATGTGAAAGAATTGGAGCAAATAGAGAAACAAATTCCTATCACTCTTTGCAAGTTAGAAAAGGTTTTCCCACCTTCTTTCTTTACTATTATGATGCATTTACCTATTCATTTAGCACGTGAAGCTATAATTGGGGGGCCTGTCCAGTTTAGATGGATGTATCCTATTGAGCAATACATGTACAAGCTTAAATCATATGTTCGAAATAGGGCTCGTCCAGAGGCTTCCATCGCTGAAGGGTATTTAGTAGATGAGTGTATGACTCTTTGCTCAAGGTATATGGATGATTTGGAGGCCAGATTCAATCGTCCTGACCGAAACTATGAAAATGCTACTGGTTGTGATGAAGCATTGCCTATATTTAGTCATCCTGGTCGAGGTTTAGGTGCTCCCACCATTATACATCTTGAGAAACGTGAGTTAGATCAAGCTCACATCTATATCCTAAAGAATTGTGATGAGGTTCAACCTTTTCTTAAGTAAGAATAACTTGAGTTCTCACCTTTTTTTTTGTTTTATGTTAATAGTTACTAACCATGAAACCAAGTAATCCCTTTCTTTCACTTTTATAGAAAATATTCTACTATTGAAGCATCCAGTGAATTAGTGCATTCTGACCCTTCTGAAGAGGAGTGGGCTGAGAATTTTAAAAGTTGGTTTAAAAATGAAGTAAGTAATCTAGATCTATATTGGCTTTTTATATATTTGAAAAGAGTGTACAAAAATTAATATAATTTCTTTTTCATTTTTCTTTGGTAGGTCGCGCTCTTATATAAGAATAATAAGAGTAAGAAAATGGAACACTTGCTCTCATTGTCACGTGGGCCAACTCAATATGTAACATCTTATACTGGTTACATTGCTAATGGTTATAGGTTTCGCATAGAAAATCGTGATCAGAATTTGAGAACACAAAATAGTGGGGTGGTTGTGATTGGAAATACAGGGAATGAAGATGAGAATATAGATTACTATGGAGTCCTAAAAGATATATTCCAGTTACAATACGTTGGGGGGAACCGAATTGTGTTATTCCGTTATAAATGGTGGGATGTATATGATAATGTGAGAGGAGTTAAAACAGATCAATATGGGTTTGTTAGTGTGAATTGTAACAAGCAATTAAAAGGTGATGAACCTTTTATCTTGGCTAGCCAAGCAAGACAAGTTTTTTATGCCACTGACACCATTAATAAAGGTTGGCGACTCGTTTCCAAGACTCAACCACGTAACTTTCGCGAGAGTTCCGACGACGATGGTGATGATAGTACTTGCGGTGACAAAGAGGAAGCATACCAGCATGGTGAATTGTTCAAACCTACATATATTGCTTCCTCTTCTTTGATCATTGAATTACATGTTAATTTGTGGTTGTTTTTAGTTGATAAAGGAGATTCTTCTGCTAAGGAGAAAATTGACATTGGAAAGAAAAAGGGAAGAAACAAATGCAAGGAAATTGCAAGGCTTAAGCCAGGAGAGAAGTTGGAGGTAACTTTCTATAACAATCGAGCTGTAGGGACAAATCATGAAGTGTTTGCTAGGCACTTGGGAATTATTGTACGAGATACAAATATAGTTCCAGTGAGAGTGCATAAATGGAATGACATTGGAGATAGAGAGAAGGATCACATGTGGACAGCTGTGACGGTAAATATGAATATATGACTTTATTTTACTAATTTCATATCGACTTCTTAGCTTTGACATTCTACATACATGCCTAAGTTGTTTGCTGCTTCAAACTTATGATCTATGGTATGTTTGGAGAATTTTTTTTTGTGAAATAAACTCATAGTAGCTTTTATTGTCTAGATTTTAGTACTTTGTTTAAGATTTGTTTCATCTTATTCCAGGATGTATTTCACAATGAGAATATGTAATCTTATCGTGAGCATGTTCTTAATCACATGAAAGAATTGTGGACGAATTGGAGGTCAGATTTGTTAAGATATAATGTTACGAAAAAGATCACTTTAAAAGCTGCATACAATAGTAAGCCACCGAATGGACTTGACAGGAATGAGTGGAAGTGGCTTATAAAGGAGATCTATTCAAAACCTTCTTTCAAGGTATACAACTCAGGCTTGTGCATACATAAACATTATTTTTCCAAAATTTAATTTTGCTTTTAAAATTTCAGAAAGTAAGTGCAAGGAATTCGGCAAATAGAAAGAATTGTCGAAAAGAACTTGCCCATCGAACAGGAAGCAAACCTTTTAGGCAAGTCATTTGGAACGATTTGGTGAGAAACCTAATGTGTTAACCCTTAGAATGCTTTTTTAAGTTATAAGCTATACAATTTAATTGACATATGATGTGATGCAAGGGTGGAAATAAGGGGATCAAACCAGCTTTAGTTGATGTATTTTATACAACTCGCAAGAAAGGCACGTCACTTCCAAATGCTGAGACAACAAAAAAATATGTATGTCAACCGCACTATTTTTTTTTTATTTTATTGTTCATTTTATTAGAATATAAATTCTTTGGTTATTTTATAGGATGAAATTCGAGAATTAACAGAAAAAGACGATCCATCACTTTCCCATGTTGAGGTAACTCTCTCCTTTTCTATCAAGTTACGTAATCATAATGTTGATATTCGTGGTGGAAACTTTTGGCATATATGTTGATCGCTGATTGTTGTCGATGGTTGAATTGATATGGCCTTGATGGATGTAATGTGTAGATGGTTGATGGTTGAACTGGTGTTTATGGTTGTCTTGATTGTATGCTCACAGGTTTAAATTATGGCATATGCCTTTTGTCATATTTATGGGGAGATGCTGTCAAAATTTCTGTGGAACTGTTCTCCTTTAATTTTTATTAGGTCAACACCTACTTATTTACACGTATTTTATTTTCTTATATATATGTATAGGTTGCACAAAGGGTTTTTAAATCTAAATCTCGAAATCGGGTTGTAGGATTTGGTGGAGGAATAAAACTGATGTGACCAAGTTATGTACGATTATAGAGTGTTGAGAAGTCCATTTTACTAAGGTTTAAGGTTTAAGAAGGAGAGTTTTACTCATTTATACCTTAGTGTGGAGAAGAGGGAGTTATGATGAATTGGCGATATTAGAGGAGATTTAAGGATATTTTGTGGTTATATGTGTTTATGATCATTTACAGGTGGATTTCCATCCCGTGTTTGCGATCCATTCAACATAAAAAGATCACAAAGTTCTTTGGAGTCTAGAGTTATATGGTGGAGGCATCCAAGTTCATCCTCTTTGTGGCTCTACGGCATTGTTTGCCAACCATAGGCGTTGAAGAGCCCACCTCAGGCGTGTGTGGAGAAGGTCGGATCCTGGGCAGTAGCGAGTGCCCGAGCTGGGCACCACACTCCCACGGCCCGCGCATTTCGAGCCGCACAGGATCATGTCAGCATCGCATGCCCGACTCGCGCGCAAGACATGCCCGAGTCGCGCATATCGAGTGAAGGCGTGACATTGTCAGCATTGAGTGCCCGACTCGCGCGCAGGACATGCACGACTCGCGCACTTCGAGCGTAACTGAAGTTTTGGGTAGGAGCGAAGGCCCGACTCGCGCACTAGGAGAGCCCGACTCGCGCACTTCGACGCGGTTACGACTCTTCGACAGTTTTCAGCTTCCCTTCGGTTTTATTAATGAAAAAAACGTTGTTTTGGGATATCTTGTAATTTCTGGACTGAATTAGAGAGGATAGAGAGAAGAACCCTAATCCCTATTTTCTCCCTTTTTGAGTTTCGAATAATTAGTTTGAAGATTTTCTTGATGGATGCTATGTCGATTGTAGCCTAAATCTAGTCTTGAGAACGGTTAATCAAGCTTCGGTCTATTATTGTGAGGTTTCTCTTTGTTAACTTTTTCTTAATTATAATTGTGATTTCTTGATTTTAATCTATGATTGTGGTATGTATTGCTAGGAGTACTACTAGTTTATACATTCGATTTATCATATGCTAGGATTTAGAATTGATGCCGATTCATCTGTTCTTCTTTCATGAGTAGCAATCTAGGGTTTGATTAATGAATCTGATTATTCTTGATTAATCACTAGAGAAATCACAAGTTCCAATTTGAATATGTTGTGCTAGCAATTTGTTAATTGGCTCATTGTTTCCTAGTTCGTTGATGTTCTATTGATTTGAATTTAATCTCTGATTAGATTAGATTAATCTTTAGTTCAAGTTTTATGATCATCTGATTGTGATTGTTTAACGGTACTTTTGAGGGAAAGGAATTTGATTTCCAACTTTGAGTAATTAAGAGTAAAGTTACACATTTGAGAAACCAATGATCAATAGTACGAATCGAAGTGGCCATTAACCGAACTCAAGATTCTTCTCTTCTTGATTACATTACTTTTTGATTGTTCTTTAGTTCTTCATATTTAGTTATTTAATTCTTTAATCCCAAAACCCCCATTTGATCTTTTATAAGCACGAGTTAGTCCCCAAGTCTCTGTGGATTCGACCCTACTTGCCACTTACATTTATTTGTATTGGAAAGAAGGAAAATAAACTTTTATCTTTGGTAGCGCGTACGACCGCGTCCCACCAAATTTTGGCGCCGTTGCCGGGGACTTGGCAACTACTAAAACGTGTTTATTGTAGATTGTGTTTTGAAATTTCACTTTTTGATTAGTATATGGTTGGCACCCGTGCTACTAACCAAGATTGTGTGGATTACGATCCCGAGTTAGAATTGAATCTTTTCAGGTTGCGAAGGGAATTGAGAAGAAATTTTCAAGAACTTCCATTTTCATTGAATTTGGAAGAAGAAATGCCACCTAGGGTGGAGACTCGTACTGCGAGGGAGCTCACCGCTCCTAATCTTGATCAAGCAACCATTATGCATCACTTTCCCAACACCGGAGGCAGGTACCACTTTCGAGCTCAAGTCAGGGCTCATTCATCTATTACCATCTTTTCATGGGCTCAGTGGTGAAGACCCTAACAAGTTCCTATCCGAGTTCCATGTTGTGTGCTTAAGCATGAAACCGAGTAATGCCACGGAAGAGCAAGTTAAGATGAGGGCGTTTCCTTTTTCTCTTAAGGATACGGCCAAAGATTGGCTATATTATCTTCCACCTAGGGTGTATCTCTAGTTGGTCTCGAGATGAAAAAGCGGTTCCTTGATAAATATTTTCCCGCTTCAAAGTCATCCACACTCAAGAAAGAGATCAGCAACATAGAGCAACGATATGATGAACCTTTGAATGAATATTGGGAGCGTTTTAAGAAGCTATGTGCAAGCTGTCCGTATCATGGATATAGTGAGGAAGATTTGATCTTATACTTCTACAATGGACTTTCTGATGATGATGTGCGGATGATTAATGCAGCTAGTGGTGGATCGATCATGAATAAGACTCCGCCGAACGCTAGAGCTTTGATAGAGGAGCTTTACGAAGGCTCCGGACATTTTAGTAGGCGATCCACCCACAAGAAGGTGAATGTGAGTAGCTCAAACACGCAAAATCCCAAACTTGAAGAACGGGTTCAAGCTCTTACCTCACTAGTAAGAGAGCTCATTGTTAAGGGACATCCACAACAAGTTAAGGCGTGTGGGATATGTGCTTCGAGATCACCCCACCGATTGTGCCCACAACTTCAAGAGGGGTCAAGTGAGGAAGTCAACGCTCTTGGTTTTCAAGGCTCGGGGAATCAAAGGAGATACGATCCTTATTCCAACACATACAATCCTGGTTGGAGAGATAATCCGAGGTTGAGGTATGGTAATGAGCAAGGTAACCAACAACCCAATCATCAACCGCAACAACAGTTCATGAGACCCCAAGCTCCAGTTCAGAGTCATCATCAGGGTCAGAATTCGGATATGAGGCAAAGTTCTACAATGTCTACTGAAGATATGCTCAATGCCTTAACCAAGAATGTGACCACCATGCAAGGGAATATGGTACAGTTTCAAGAGGAAACCCGCTCTAGTATAAGGAATTTGGAAACACAGATGAGCCAGGTTTCGAGTGCAGTGAGCAGGCTAGAGGCTCGTGAATTGGGAAAATTACCCTCCCAAACAGAAGTAAACCCAAAGAAGAATGTGAGTTCTATCATGATAAGGGGTGATACACAGCTGACACAGGGAGAAAGGGTGGTGACAAGAAACAAGGAAGTTACTTTACTTCCAAAGCATCGACCTCCCCCACCTTTTCCAGAAGCTTTGCGGGCCGATAGAAGGTATGAGAGCAACAAAGGTATATATGAGGCCGTACGCGGATGTGAGGTAAGTTCTCCTGTTTTACCCAACATAGAGAAAACTAGTGAGCATGTTTCTGCTATTTCTCATAATGCACTTCCTCCCAAATATGATGACCCAGGCATGTTTACCATCCCTTGCACTATTAATGACATTGGTATTCCTAAAGCTATGTTAGACTTAGGTGCTTCAATTAATGTGATTCCATTTTCGCTATATAAGTCTTTAGCGCTTGGCCCTTTGCATGCAACAAATGTCATAGTGCAATTAGCTGACGGATCCCACTCTTATCCCAAGGGTAAGGTTGAGGATGTGTTAGTTCATGTTGGTAAACTTCAGTTTCCTACTGACTTTTATGTACTGGACATGGAGTCTGATTGTCATGTTTCTCCTGTTCTTTTAGGGAGACCGTTTTTGAAAACATCCAGTACAAAAATTGATGTTGGTGCTGGGTCATTAACTGTGGAGTTTGGGGGACATTTAGAAGCATTTGGTATTCATGAGTCTAAGAATTCCCTAGCGACTGAACATCCCTCATGCTTTGTGGGTACTATTCAATCCATAGTGTGTGATACATATGATACCAAGTGAAGGACATGAGTCATTGGAGGTAGTGAGGTTGCAAAAACATGAGAGACCACCCGATTTATCGCATAATTTTACACCGTTATCACTAACGCTAGCTGTGCAGGAAGTTGTCTCATCAAACCTACAGGTACAAGTGTTAGAACAAGGAGTTGAACCATCCCCAGACTGATTGTGGGAGGTATAATGTCGAGCTAACGACTTTAAACTAACGCTACTCGGGAGGCAACCCGAGCCCCTTTTTCTTTTCTTAGTTTTTTTTTCTTTTCTATTTTTCTTCCTTTTCTTTTCCTTCTTACTCTTCAACCTCACCATTTTTAATACTCCATCACAACAAATTATCCTTCACCCACCCTCCCCCCTCTTGCTTCCCGAGCTATAATTCAAAATACTTTTAGTCAATCATAATCCAACTTAAGCCAAAATACATCAAAAGACCTTTGAGAGGTGTCCATTTGAGAGACGTTGGTGAAATTGGAGGGTCGAGATTGATGAAAGAGTTGCGTAGGCAATGCTTATGAGCAATGATGCGCAGTTGCATAATGGAGTTGGTTCTACTATAAGGTGCACATTCCGAAATTTTATTCTCCCCATGAATTTAATTTTGGATTAGTCATTTACATGGGTGTTATAGAGAGTCGGGTTGTGAGATGGTGTGTGTGTTTGTCGTCATTGTGTTTTCTTATGTCACTTGGGTGTGATTTGTTTTTGATGGGTATTGTTGAGGGAGTGAGAATTTTTATGAGAGTCGGTTTTTGAGTGTTCCCCTTCTCGTTTCTTGTGTTTTCTTGTACTTGCTCTCACATTGAGGACAATGTCTTGATTAAGTCGGGGGGAGGAAATTGTCATTGTTCTATTTGATGCTTATTTTATTTTTGAAAAAAAAAAATAAAAAAATAAAAAAAAACAAGAACAAAAGTGATGAAATGAAACCCGCTGAGTTGAAAACCCGCAAGGGCGGGCGACTCAGGCAATAATGGGGGCCCGGATAGGTTGAAAACCTGAAAGGGCAATCTATGCAAAAAAGTGGCTAATTAGAGCGGGTGAGATGGTGAGCTCATAAATGAAAACAAAAAATGTGTGTGAAGTTAGGATGAAAACCCGAAAGGGCTCCTAGGCAAAATGAGAGATAAAAGAGAGAAAATTTGCAATCATTTGCCGGAGTTGGTGTCATAAGGAGGATTGGTGATATAAGGAGTGTCTCGGGTAGGTTTTTCATCTTGATGTTCGGAGTTAGAGGCGAATAGGTTAGAGCTCGCTCATCATTGGAGGAATAAGGAGTTTGGTCGTTGTGATTGTGTTTAGATGGTCCAAGTTCGAGTCCTTTGAGATTTGTCAGGATTCGAATTTGCTTTTGTCATTTCATAACATGAGGATGGTTGTGGTATTTGAATGGCTTTGAATCCTTTGAGATCTTTCGGGGTTCAAAGTCATGCGTTTTTATTATCTTGGTGTTGAGTATAGTATGAGAATGCTATTTACATTATTTCAGGAGAGCTTTTAGCTCAAGTGTGGGGGTGACTCTTCCCCTTAGACTTGGCTCTGAGCGAATCAGGAGAAATAGCAAGCTTTTATCATACACTAGGATGGAGAGATAAGGGGAGTAGTGAAAGGTGAGCAATGGCTTGGAAGGGGTGCCTCATTGACCTTTATTTTGAGTTTACTCGAGGTCGAGTAAAGTTCAAGTGTGGGGGTATTTGATGTGACCAAGTTATGTGAGATTATAGAGTGTTGAGAAGTCCATTTTACTAAGGTTTAAGGTTTAAGAAGGAGAGTTTTACTCATCTATACCTTAGTGTGGAGAAGAGGGAGTTATGATGAATTGGCGATATTAGAGGAGATTTAAGGATATTTTGTGGTTATATGTGTTTATGATCATTTATAGGTGGATTTCCATCCCGTGTTTGCGATCCATTCAACATAAAAAGATCACAAAGTTCTTTGGAGTCTAGAGTTATATGGTGGAGGCATCCAAGTTCATCCTCTTTGTGGCTCTACGGCATTGTTTGCCCACCATAGGCGTTGAAGAGCCCACCTCGGGCGTGTGTGGAGAAGGTCGGATCCTGGGCAGTAGCGAGTGCCCGAGCTGGGCACCACACTCCCACGGCCCGCGCATTTCGAGCCGTACAGGATCATGTCAGCATCGCATGCCCGACTCGCGCGCAAGACATGCCCGAGTCGCGCATATCGAGTGAAGGCGTGACATTGTCAGCATTGAGTGCCCGACTCGCGCGCAGGACATGCACGACTCGCGCATTTCGAGCGTAACTGAAGTTTTGGGCAGGAGCGAAGGCCCGACTCGCGCACTTCGACACGGTTACGACTCTTCGACAGTTTTCAGCGTCCCTTCGGTTTTATTAATGAAAAAAACGTTGTTTTGGGATATCTTGTAATTTCTGGACTGAATTAGAGAGGATAGAGAGAAGAACCCTAATCCCTATTTTCTCCCTTTTTGAGTTTCGAATAATTAGTTTGAAGATTTACTTGATGGATGCTATGTCGATTGTAGCCTAAATCTAGTCTTGAGAACGGTTAATCAAGCTTCGGTCTATTATTGTGAGGTTTCTCTTTGTTAACTTTTTCTTAATTATAATTGTGATTTCTTGATTTTAATCTATGATTGTGGTATGTATTGCTAGGAGTACTACTAGTTTATACATTCGATTTATCATTTGCTAGGATTTAGAATTGATGCCGATTCATCTGTTCTTCTTTCATGAGTAGCAATCTAGGGTTTGATTAATGAATCTGATTATTCTTGATTAATCACTAGAGAAATCACAAGTTCCAATTTGAATATGTTGTGCAAGCAATTTGTTAATTGGCTCATTGTTTCCTAGTTCGTTGATGTTCTATTGATTTGAATTTAATCTCTGATTAGATTAGATTAATCTTTAGTTCAATTTTTATGATCATCTGATTGTGATTGTTTAACGGTACTTTTGAGGGAAAGGAATTTGATTTCCAACTTTGAGTAATTAAGAGTAAAGTTACACATTTGAGAAACCAATGATCAATAGTACGAATCGAAGTGGCCATTAACCGAACTCAAGATTCTTCTCTTCTTGATTACATTACTTTTTGATTGTTCTTTAGTTCTTCATATTTAGTTATTCAATTCTTTAATCCCAAAACCCCCATTTGATCTTTTATAAGCACGAGTTAGTCCCCAAGTCTCTGTGGATTCGACCCTACTTGCCACTTACATTTATTTGTATTGGAAAGAAGGAAAATAAACTTTTATCTTTGGTAGCGCGTACGACCACGTCCCACCAAAAACTTAAAGATATAAATGGACCACAGCCTAGTAGAGAAGAACTTGAAGCTGAACTAAATGCTACCAAAAAACAAAATGAAGTTCTTGCAAGTCGTATGGAAGAAATGCAAGATGAAAATAAAGAACTTAAGGGTCGTATGGGTTCAGTGGAAGCTCAAATTAAAAAGTTTCAAGTTATGTTGATGAATCAGTTCAATGTTCCTTTCACTCCAGAAAATGAGTTGGACACATCAGGTTTGGTGTCTAGTAACTTATGATCTATGTTAGGAAGGTTGAAGTTTTCATTCATTTTAAATGTACTGATTGATATCTATTTTTCTTTTAGGTGTGTGAAGATTAGAAGCTAAATGCTCGTCAAATACTAGTTGGATTGGAATATTTATTTTCTTTTTAGTACGATGACTATTTTAATGCTCTAGAACTAGACTATATTGGAGATGTTAGATACAATTAAATATTATCATCTTTGACTTGTAATTAGATCAATTTTCAATTTAGATATATTGTTACATTTTATTTATTTATCTATTAAAGATACATTTCCTTTTTGTATTTTTGTTTGTGCTATTTTTTGTATTTGATTTCACATTATTGCAATATCTCAAAGATGTAAGAGTATTTCGGTAGTGATTGTAATTCATTTTTTGTTGTTGAATGTGAAATTTATTATAATTCGTTTGATGTGATAATATTATTAACGACGGTATATTTTGTTGTTATTACATATAAGTTTGTCATCATATAATATCTAATAACGACAACAAATTGTTGGACGTTAATAGACAACGACGGATACAAATCTTGTCGTTATTATTTAACGACAAGTTGGTATATCGTCGTTGATAAGTAACGACGTGCTATTATCTCATCGTTAAAAAGTAACGACGAACGTTGGCGTTAAAGCCATTAACGACGGAAGCTATTGCAACGAACAAACGACCAAATTTTTTCGTCGTTAAAAGTTTCAACGACGACTTTTAAGGCCTTTAACGACGAGTTTTTTCATCGTTAAAAACCCCTTTTCTAGTAGTGGAATCTATTCCATAATATGCGTTGTTGTTGTTGTTGTTTGATGGTGTAATGTTTTATGGTGTTGTGCAGTAGTGTTTGATGGTGTTGCAATTCCTGAAAGATAAAAATGTTTGATGGTTGAATGTGCTTTTGGGTTTGTGTTGTGTTATGGATTTGTGTTTCTGGGTTTGTGTTTCTGGGTTTGTGTTGTGGGTTCGTTGTGTTCTGGGTTTGTTTGTGTTGTGCATTTGTTGTGTTCTAGGTTTGTTGTATTATGGGTTTGTGTTTTGGGTTTTTTGGTTTAGGGTTTAGGGTTAGGGATTAGGGTTTAACCCTAAACCCTAATCCTAAACTCTAACCCTAAACCCAAACTTAAATCCTAAACCCAAACTTAAATCCTAAACCCTAAACCCAAACCCTAAACCCAAACCCTAACCCTGAACCCAAACCCTAACCCTAAATAATAAACCCTAAATAGAACTTTTGGGTTTGGTTTAGTTGTGCTATATCTTTTTGCTTAATAATTGTCCCTTGTGCAAAGATCATTATTGGTTGTTTGCGACTCTTTTCGATTGGAATTTAACTTTATACACATTGGTTGCTCCAGTGTCATGATGCGGAGCTACTTTTTTTTGTCTAATTGAGCATGATATGCACTTGATTAGTTTTGGTATTATTAAAAAGACAAACAATTGTGGATGCATGTGTCACTTTTGTTGGCTTTCTTGTTTGTATAGTTGTGTTATCAATTTGAGTCGTGCTCGATGATGAGGTCAAGTTTTTACCTGATAGCCATATTGTTCCCCCTCCAACTTTGTGAATTAGTGGTGAATGTTGTCCTTTAATTAACTTGTTTCTTTTCCTCTCATACGTTCCACCTTTGCTGCCGACTAAATTGACTTTATTGTGTTTTGTTATGATGAAATTTGGTCGGCAGTAGAGGCTGGTAGAAAAGGGTGGGATGGCGCTTTTTGACTCACATTTAACTTTATACACATGTGGTTGAGTTTGTGTTATGTTGTGGAGCTACCTTTGTTTTGTCTAAATGAACATGATACACTTCCCCTTTGTGAATTTGGGTCCATCTTCCTGTCCTTGACATGTACTTTCCCAAATGCAGTGAGACGGATAGATTCATAATAAATTGAATTATCACTGAAAACTTATGAATTTTTGACACAATAAAAGAACTTATAGATCTGTCCATAGGTGTATAACATATCAAATTTCATGCATTATACAAGAAGTTATTCAATTTACAAGTCAAATGCAATGTAAAACATAATCTTAGAAAAGTCCAAAATAATTTGTCTAGCTTTCAATTTCACCAAAAGGAACCTAGAAAATAATTTATTCACATAAAAAAAATAGTTATAAACAAATGAGTCGATAAGGACTATTAAGAGTTGCTAAAGGAGTCATTATCATTTCCTAATTAGAAAAAAAGTAGAAAATCATCACGGAAACTCAAAAAAGAATGTCCAAGTATTATCTAATATTCTATAATAAGTTTATATAAACAAATTTTAATTTATAATTTTTGAAGCTCTCACAAGGAGATGAAGACCAAAGAGCATCATGATGAAGACCAACTAAGATTGAAGATTAGCATAGATTATGTACTCTTGTAGTGGTGTCAAAACAGGTTATCGAACAGATTCTGGGTTGACCCACGCCGAACCAGGTCAGTCCCAGTCAGGTCAAGTTTATGTCAGTCAGTGCCCTGGGTCGGGATCAGTCAGGTTTTGTTCATCTGGGTCAGTCACATTTAAATCATCGAATTGTCAGGTGTCGGATAAGTCTAGGTCGTCCTATTTACAAGTCGATCCGTTTCCGGGTTCGATCGCACGTGGACATTTTTTAGCCAGGTTTGCACAGGTCGTATTTGGGTTTCATGTACACTTGGGTCTAGATAAGTTTGCTCGGGTTGAATCGCTTATGAACTTAGTTCGATCATTGTGAAGCATCGGGTTCATTCGCCATTGAACGTCAATTCGGCTTCGGTTAAACTCCAGATCGGGTCGTTTTATATCTTGTTGTTAGCTTCTTTATCAACTAATTATCACTCAAGGTTATCAAAATCGCGATTTAAATCGTAAAATCGCATGATTCTACGATCTAAATTAGGCTAAACGATTTGAATCGTTCATAGAATCCCAATTGAAGAAAATCGGATATAGAATCGTACAAAATCGGTAGAATCGGTTAAATCACGATTTATTACCGATTTTAACGATTCTGCATTTTCCCCTTCTATTGAAGTCTATTGCTGGATATTAAAATAAATGGGCCAGACCCATAAGATCTCATTTGTTTTAAGCCCTAACTGCTACATTTTCATCCTCACATCTCGCAAGCACGCACAAATTTATCTTTCTTAGGATTCTTAGCTTTTTCGGTTCTTCTTGGTGAAATATGTTTATTGAATCATTTTATTTGCTTTTGACTTATATAAACATGTATTTTCTATACCTCTTTTATTCCCTTGATGGCACCATTTCTCATCTCATATGATTATCATTACGGCTAAAATTGAATTTTTAGTGTTGCTCATTGGAAAAATAGGTAACCAGTTTACATATTTTATCATAGAATCTTATTCCCACAAAATACGTAGAATCTTACGATTTTATGATTCGATTTTATGATCCGATTCTGAAAGACCCTTCCGATTTATTGTAAAATCGCAATTTTGACAACCTTGTTATCACTTATCAAATTGTTTCAAGATCGAGTTATTATAGATTGACTACTATAGAGGTATGATCAATTTCAATTTTGTAATGGATTTTGTAAACGAATCATATTATTAAAAGTATTAAGATTGACAAATATATACATACGTGTGTGTGCGAGAGAAATATGTAGATGATAACGAAAAACTAATAAAAATACTATATTGTTTATCGTGATGTTTTGTATATTCTCTTAGTCAACTACGTACGTGTTTAGACTAGTCAATTGCGTAAAACCACTCTAATTTATAAATGAGTAGAACGACTCTTGATATGTGCTAATATCATAACCAAGGACAATAATAACGAGTATACCATCAATTCCCATATTTATATAAATGACTCTATTATTATAAGCATTATAATTGATATATAAGTTTGTGAATAGCTATGATGATAATGATAACAATAATATTAAAAACATAAATTTTAAGAAGTCACTATCAACTCAATGAAGTTCATATAAGTTATATCGTTACACTATAAGTTCACTTAAATAGATATAATCTAACTATTACATAACTGAGTGATAGTTGTATACGTAACACTATAAGAAGTCTAGCTTAATAAGTAAATAACCATAAAGTTGTAGAGCTAGTAACTTACCAGGAGACATTGAATCTAATTATTTCAATAACATAGTTTGTTATAACATATAGCTAGGGAGGTTTGTTAAATTACTATATCGTTTTGCATATTATTAATATCTTAATAGACTAAATCTTAATGCTTAGCTTATTAGCAAGATCTTGATACGAAGCAAAATTATGTATACTATAAGGTTTATTATAACTTAAGTTCACTAATTAAGTGAATATAAGCAAAAATTTGAATATATATTTTAAAATATTTTAAACGACAACAATAATAATAAATGTAAAATTGATAGATTAAAGAGTAATCTCTTTATTTATCCGTTGATTATATATTGATAGATATGTAAAATCCAACAAAGAAATAAAAGATGTCACTGTTCCCTCTCTATAAGGGTCTAGAGAGAGAAACTCTCTTCCCTTTCTAGAATCACTGTTCCATTGATTACTGTTCATCGTTTTTGAAGTTTGATTCTCGGCAATCGCTGAAGCCATGGCAAAAGGATCGAAGAAAGGAAATGGTGGACAAAAATCAAAGCAACCTGTGAAGCTAGTTAAGCAGCCCCAAACTGAAGATGCGAAGAAGAAGAAGAGTGTGAACGAGATGAATGAGGTTATGGCTTTGAGCTGGAATTCTGAGGAAGAAGATGATGTAGAATCGAATGCATCTGCTGATATGAATGCTTCGATGATGGATCGTGCTCATTTTGAGGCAGCGAGGAATCAGGTCTCAAATTGGATTGCTTCAATTCGTACTCCTATGCGACAATCTGGAATGAATCAGGTGAATCCATCTCCTCATCCTATGCAACAACTAGCAAGTAATACAATTCCTAGCAAGAATTGGAGGTCTAATTTGTTTAAAACAATTAGAGAGGAAGGTATTGATTTAACTGGAATCCCAAAACAAGTAGTTGTGGAGGAAAATGTTGATGTTGATGAAGTATGTATTACTGAGGAAGATGTGCAACCTGAGATATCATTTTGGAATTCATCTATTGTTTGTTACGTATTAGGTATTAAACCTCCGTATAGGATCATAAATGGTTTTATAAGGAGAGTTTGGGGTAGACATGGTATTGAACGAGTTGTAATGAATGCCAATGGAGTTTTTGTGGTTAGATTCAGGACAGTGGAGGGCAAATCTAGTGCTCTTGATGCTGGTCCGATAATGTTTGATAATAAACCTGTTATTATGAAGCCATGGACCCCAGAACTAGACTTAATGGCTGAAACAGTGAAGGTAGTTCCAACTTGGATTAAACTACCAGGGCTTCCTCTCAAATATTGGGGGGTTAATGCTTTGAATAAAATTGCTGGAATGGTGGGTAAGCCAATAAGAACTGATAGAGCAACAGCTCAGAATGATATTATTGAATATGCGAGAGTACTTGTGGAGGTCAATGTTGATCAAGTTTTCCCAAGTTTAGTAAGTTTCAAGACTGAAAAGGGGGACAAATTAACTCAGATAGTCCAATATGAATGCAAACCAGTTTTATGTGGTGATTGTAAGGGTATTGGGCACACAGCTGAGGATTGTAGGAGGAAGAAATATGAATTGGCTTTAGCAAAAGTGAAACCCAGACAGATCTGGGCTCCTAAATCACAACCTGTTGATAAAACTCAGCAACAATAAACAGGTGGAGGGATAGTTAATCAGAAAAAGGTGAATAGTGAGAAAGAAGTTGTGGCTGTAGCTCAGGGCACTGAAGATGAAGTTCAGTCATCAGCTACAGTTAAGATTACTGGTCATTTAGCTGCTGACCAGGTAGAGAAGGAAGTTGGGGCCGTAGCTCGGGACACGAAGGCGAAGGGCGATTACAAGATCTTCTTTGGTATTTCGAGAATAGGCTGGCGATCGGACAAAGCAATTGAATGCTATGCTAGTAGGAGACATGGAGGTGCAAGTGGGTGATTTGGTGGTGTCAGGGGGAGAGGAAATATCTGCTCCTAATGGATAGTTTAGGAGTTTGGAATGTAAGAGGCCTAAATAGCCCATTGAAACATAATGAGATTAGGAATATTCTAACTCATTATAAAATTGGGTTATTTGGTTTCCTTGAAACAAGAGTGAAGTTGGTAAATTTCCCTAAAGTCTTCCCTAAGGTGTGTCCTAACTTCTCTATTGTTACAAATTACCAGTACCATAGAGGGGGGAGAATTTGGCTAGTATGACTTGCTAGCAGTTTTGTTGTGAACATTTGTGGTAGTTCAGCTCAACATATTCATTGTGAAGTGTTGCATAAAGCTACTGGGATGTCCTTTGCTGTTACTATTGTCTATGGATACAATGATGCTGGTGACAGGGACGAATTATGGTCTGTTCTTGTGGATATTAATAGGAGTTTGAGAGGTCCTTGGATAGTAATGGGTGATTACAACAATGTTCTAAATTTATAAGACAGAGTGGGGTCTGCTGTAACTCTGGAGGAGGTTGCAAGGTTCAGGCAGTGTGTGAGAGACAGTTGTTTAATGGAAATGAAGGTAGATGGTCCTTTCTTTACTTGGTCAAACAAGCAAGAGGGGTCAAGTAGAGTATTCTCAAAGATTGATAGAGTATTTTGTAATGAAGAATGGATGCAAAAGCTTAACAATGCCAGTGCTACCTTTTTAAATGAAGGTATCTCTGATCATTGCTCATGTATTATCAAGCTGGATAATACTAATTTTAGAAGAACTAGATCTTTTAAGTACTGTAACATGTGGAGCATGGCTGAGGAATTCATGGAAATTGTTAATGATTACTGGCAGCATAATGTTCAAGGTACACCCATGTATCAAGTAGTAGTCAACATGAAGAAATTGAAGCAAGGGTTGAAACTCCTCAACAAAAATAAATTTTCTAATATAGAAAATGAAACTTTACTGGCTTTTACAAAGTTAACAGAAATCCAGAATGAAATTCAAGATAGTCCTTTGAACATTAATCTTCATAACAAAGAAGAAGCTGCTATGCAGGAGTATCAAAGGCTTAATAAAGCTAGAATGTCGTTTTTGCAACAGAAGGCAAAAGCTGATTGGTTGAAAGGAGGAGATGAGAACACTGCTTACTTTCATGCTTGTCTCAGGAAAAGAAGAATGCAAAACCAGGTGTATAGAATACAAAACGGTTTTTTCACCATATACCCCCGACAAATTAAAAAATTCACCATATACCCTTGAGTTTTTGAAAACGTTCACCAAATGCCCTTTTTCTAACTTCCGTTAACTCATCGTTAGCTTTATTTACGATTTTGCCATCATTAAGCCCTAACCCTAATTCTAATCTAACCCTAACCCTTACCCTAACCCTAATCTAACCAACCCCTCCACCCCTGACCCAACCCCCACCCCCCTCCCCCTCCCCTCCACCCCGGCCCCCACCCCCTCCCCCTCTACTCCACCGGCCGCCGCCCCCACCCCCCACCCCCTCCCCGTCGATTTCCCTCCTCCTCACCCTCCCCGTCGATTTCCCGACCCCTCCCCCACCCTCCCCCGCAGCCCCTCTCCCCCTCCCCTTCCCCTGCTAAATTGCCCCTCCCCTTCCCCCACCACCCCCTCACCACCCCAAATCCCCCCTCCCCTTCCCCTATCGACCCCCTCCGCCGACCCCCGCCGATCCCCTTCCCCGCCGACCCCCCCTCCCCCTTCCCCGCCGTCGCTATTTGCCGCGCCGCTTCCTCCATCTTCTTCTTTCGGCCTTGTTATCGACATTTCTCACTTCTCGCTCTCAAATCCTCGTTTTTCGATCTTTGAACGAAGTTTTGGGTACTCCATTTTCCGGCGAAACATCCGAATCTTTCGGGTTGATGCGGAATCTTTAAATTATCCAGGGAATCAAGAATTGGTGGGTCGGGTTCTGTTCAAATTGATTGGTATTGCTAAGAATGCCGACGGCAGGGGAAGGGGGAGGGAGTTCGACTAGCAGCGGGGAAGGGGAGGGGTCGACGAGGGAAGAGGAGGGGGATCACGGGGATTAGCGGGGGAAGGGGAGGGGGCTTTGGGGGTGGTGGTGGTGAGGGATGGTGGGGCGAGTGGGGGTAAGGGGGTGGTGGTGGGGGAAGGGGGTGGGGGTGGGGGTGGGTTGGGGTGGAGGGGAGTGGAGGGGAGTGGGGGGATGGGTGGGTTAGGGTTGGGGGTTAGATTAGGGATTAGGGTTTAGATTAGGGTTTAGATTTGGTTTAGATTTTAGGATTAGGTATTAATAATGGCAAACTCGTAAATAAAGCTAACGGCAACTTAACTTCCGTTAGAAAAAGGGTAGATGGTGCACAGTTTTGAAATCTCAGGGGTATATGGTGAAAATCTGGAACATTGAGGGTATATGGTGAATTTTTTAATTTGTCGGGGGTATATGGTGAAAAAACCGAATACAAAATGTTGCTGGTGTTTGGAAGGAAGATCCTCAGGGCATTGAGGAAGCTTTTATACAATATTATGAAGGCCTCCTGGGTACTGATGACAGCTCTGGATATAGGGTAAGGAATAGTGTTGTTAAAGAAGGCCCTATTCTAAATTCTGTACAGCAAATGACTATGTGCACCTTTTACTGAAGATGATGTGAGAGCAGCTGTGTTTGATATTGATGATACAAAAGCTGCAGGCCCTGATGGCTATTCTAGTAATTTTTTCAAGAAAGCATGGTCTAAGATAGGGCATGATATCAGTAAAGCTGTGCTGAATTTTTTCCAATCTGGGAAAATTCTTAAACAGATAAATGCAACAACTTTATGTTTAGTGCCTAAATGTGAACAACCTCAAAATGTTACTCAATTTAGGCCTATTGCCTGTTGCAATGTTATTTATAAAGTCATTTCTAAGATGATATGTTCAAGGTTGAATGAAGTTCTTCCTGTTCTAGTTGATCAAGTTCAGAGTGCATTCATTGAGAAGAGGATGATCATGCATAATATCCTAATTTGTCAGGATATGTTGAAACAATACAGAAGCAAAAGCTTGCCTCCTAGGTGTACAATGAAAATAGATCTCAGAAAAGCTTATGATTCAGTTCATTGGTAGTTTGTGAAAGATCTCCTGACAAAGCTTAATTTCCCTAGTCAGTTCATAGGATGGATCATGAACTGCATTACTACTCCTACATTCTCTTTGAGTGTAAATGGTAATTCATTGAGCATAAGTATAATCATCGAGATTGGCTTAGCTGTATAGATTATTAAATAAGATTAAATGAAAAGTTATTCCTAAGTAAGAGAACTTTTGTATCTAAGATATAAAGTTATGTAAGATTAAATTCTGTTTTGACTTTCTGATTAGTAAGCTACGTTTTGAGCTTCAATTATAATACGCTTGGACTATATTTCCTTTAAAAGTCCGTATTTGAATGGTTTTAGCAATTGAATTTGGTAAAGGATTGAATTGTACCCAAATGCGATTATGTTACGAGATTTTTGATGTATCTGACTCGAGAATTATGAATTGAGCCTTAGAAAATATTAAATTTGTGAATTATGTATTTTGAATCTGTTTCTTTGAGGGAATAAAGTTGCTAGAGCAGTGATGAACAACATTCTGTATTCTGTATTTTCTGTATTATGGGGACATGTCCTGAAAAGTCTTGCAAGCAGTACATAACGGAAGAGGGAGACGTCCCTTGTAAAAGTTTAGAGAATTCGTCTGGAAGACAACTCTATTCGTGTTCTCTTCCCCAGTATAATATGATTTGATTTCTGAAAGAAAGTAGAATATGTGTTTGAATATGCAAGGGGTTTCGTGGAAGTTATTTCAAACTTTATTTCCGAAGTAACTCACTCAAGTTTATGGAATTCCTGGGGTGAATATGGGAATGAATTACTGAGAAACTCATTAGGAATTTAAATGCAAACTTAGACTCTTTAAGGATGCATGAGACCGAAGTGTATTGTAGAGGTATTCGTAAGTTTTTGTATTCGTGAAATAATAATATGAAAAGCCCCTCCGTAATTCGGGAAAATACGGGTATTTACAGGAAAAAGGAAACTTGCGCTCCACGCAAGCCTTGCGCTGCCTACGTGGCAGGCGCAGTGCCACGCGTCAGGCGCACATTGGTGTGCCTGACGCAGCCAGCCCAATCAGAGATCCACATGTGTAAACACGTTTTGAAAAGATAGAAAAGTATGTTACATCTCACACAAGCCATCTGATTACCTGCAGAAGAAGATGTTGGCAGATAGGTGCAAATAACTCAGATGAAGCACATAATGATGCAAAAATGTAAACTTAGACTCTTTAAGGATGCATGAGACGCTATGCAAGGATTTAGGTTATGCAAAGCTAAGGGATGACACGTCATGCAAGGTCAGGGTTATACAAGACTAGAATGTATGAAATGCAATGCAAGGTCAGGGTTTTACAAGGCTGCAATGCAAGGTCAGGATTTTACACGGCTAAAAGATGTGTAGAAAGATAGAATGATCAGAAATAAATAGAATGATTTTCGAAAATGGTTTTAAATGATCGGGGTCCGTAAACGAGGTCCGTAGATTACAACTATTCGGGAGATTGATTTGAATTGGAGGAACCACGACACGTATAGGAAGCCCCCACACTTTGGGTGAGCCTGCCTGAATTAGGCTTAAGCCTTAATTGACATGTACTTGATTTGATATTGAAGTGTAGTTGCTATGTCTTGAACATTGAAAGTTTTCACTGGGGATTGCACTGGGGATTCTTCTTTGGGAAGTCAAGTATCGCCAGAGACCATGGAATTGTCGGAGAGTCCTTCGGGGAAAAGGAGAGCTTGGATTGAAAAATAAAAGGTTTGAATTTGTGACTTTAATAAATGTAGGTAGGAAAAGGCTTTAACGAGGCTAGGTTCAGACTCGAGTCTATGGCGGGATCTAGAAAGAGTATGCTCCTAAATTCTAGAAAGTCAAATCATTAGACCATGACTAATTTTTTTATTGAAGCGGTCTGACCTTGAGATGAGGATTCCTACGTATCCTTGCGGAATCAGACCATTCGTAGTTCCAGATCTGATTTCTTTTTCTTTTTATTCTTTTTTGTGCCTTAACTTTTGCCTAGGCCGCTCTTTCGGGTTTTCAACCTAACGGACTTGGACATACCTTGAAGAAGGAGTTAGGGTTAATGAAAGGTTAAAGGCTTTAGGCTTGATGAAGGTTTAATTGGATGGGCTAAAGTAAGGGTCATTGATATAGGTTTGAAGGATTTGAATAAGGGGTAGAACTTGTGTGCAAGCCCCATAGCTTGACTTTTTATTTCTTTGCCTTTGGCTTTTTCTTTTTTTGCATTTTTTTGTCCTGTGCGTTTTCTTTTGCTTTTGCTTCTTTTTTTCGCACTTTGATTTTTATTCACTTTTTATTTTTGCCTAGCTAGCATTAATTGACTCTTTTTTTTATGTAGTGAGGCTTGCACTCAAGTTTGGTTTAGGGTATTGGAAGGCTTGAAGGTTATTTGTGGAGCTTTGATGTTGAAAGAATTATTTGGCTAATGGAGATGATGGCTTAACGGATGATGGAGGGAAGAGGGGAATAACTCTTAATCCAAAGTATGTCCATTTTTTTTTCATTTTTCTCTCTTTTTTTATTTTTTTGATTTCAGATGTCTTTTTATTATTATTAGTCAAGTTCATTGGGTGATTTAAGTTTCATCATTGAATTAGAAGCATAAATAAAATGATGGAAGGCCAATGAAAATGAAATGAAAAATGAAATGAAATGAAAATGGAAAGGCTATATGAGATGAAGTGTCCTATAGTGACATAGACTCACTAAGGTCTCTATTTCTTTTCAGGACCTAACACCACATTCTCACTAATGTCGTTCCAGCACAAGGGACTACGACACTTCCTCCCATACACTTCCTCCCATACAATACTTCGAATGGAGCCATTTTAATACTAGCATGATAACTGTTGTTGTATGAGAACTCTATGAGGTCCAAATGGTCTTCCCAAGATCCCTGGTATTCTAAGGCACAGGCTCTTAACATGTCTTCCAAGGCCTGGATGGTTCTTTCTGTTTGACGTCTATAGCTGGGTAAAAGGTTGTACTCATCAATAACTCACTACCAAATGCTTCCTGGACCTTTTTCCAGAAATTCGAAAGGAATCGTGAATCCCTATCAGACACTATACTCGTGGGTACTCCATGCAATCGAATGACGTGTTTAATGTATGCTTTGGCTTGGGCTTCCATACTCCACGTGTCTTTCATGGGTATGAACCTCGCAGTCTTGGTCAATCTGTCCACTACCACCCATATTGTGTTATTGCCTCCCCGACTCCTAAGTAAGGCTACGACGAAGTCCATAGATATCGAATCCCACTTCCAAGTTGGAATGTCTAGAGGTTGGATTTTGCCTTGAGGTCTCTTGTGTTCACTCTTATCCTTCTGACACGTCAGGCATTTGGAAACAAACTCGGCTACTGCCCTCTTCATTCCAGGCCACCAAAACATCTTTTTGAGTTCCTTATGAAACTTATCCCCTCCTGGGTGGACGGAATAGTTCGTGTTATGACCTTCACTCATTATCTTTTGCTTCAAATCCTCACATTTTTGCGGTACACACCACCGACCCTTGTAGTGTATACTCCCATCTTCATGGATTTCAAACCCTTCTGGTTTTCCCTCCTTAAGTTTCGCTTTGACTCGCTCAAGTTTCACATCCCCGGGCTGACCCTCATTTATTCATCTAGGAAGTTGGGCTGGATGGTTAGGGCACTCAATAACTTTTCCACTTCCCCTTCATGAACCACTTCTATCTGGAGTTTAGAGAATTCCTCACAAAGTTTCTCGGCAACTACCAAGGTGTTCAGGCTATGGCTAGATTTGTGACTCAATGCATCAAGAACAACGTTGGCTTTACAGTCATGGTATTGTATGTCTAAGTCAGAGTCCTTAATGAGCTCTAACCACCTGCGCTGTCTCATATTAAGGTCTTTCTGGGTGAAGTTGTATTTGAGGCTTTTGTGATCAGTGAAAATTCGATAAGTCACCCCGTAAAGGTAATGTCTCCAGATTTTTAAGGCAAAGACAATTGCGGCTAACTCTAGGTCATGTGTTGGGTAATTAACTTCATATGGTTTCAGTTGACGGGATGCATAAGCTATGACTTTCCCATTTTGCATAAGAACACAACCTAACCCATTCTTTGACGCATCACTATAGACATCATACCCCTCATCCCCGTTAGGCAAGGCTAGAACAGGTGCTGAGGTAATCTTTCTTTGAGTGTTTGAAAGGCTTTCTCACTGTCTTCAGTCCAGTTAAACTTGCAATCTTTCTTCATTAAGTTAGTCATGGGTTTTGCTATCTTCGAAAAGTCTTTCACAAACCTCCTATAATAACCGGCTAAACCCAAGAAACTCCTTATATCTGTGACATTCTTTGGTGTAGGCTATTCACTCACAGCTTTTATCTTTGCAGGATCTACTGACACACCCTCCTTAGAGACGAAATGACCCAAAAATGACACTTTTTCTAACCAAAATTCACACTTAAAAAACTTTGCATACAGTTGGTTCTCCCTAAGTGTCTGTAAAATAAGCCTCAAATGTCCCTCATGTTCATCCTTGCTCCTTGAATAGATCAATATATCGTCTATGAACACGACTACGAATTTATCGAGGTAGGGTTGAAAAATCCAATTCATGAGGTCCATGAAAACAGCAGGTGAATTGGTTAACCCAAAAGGCATGACTGTAAACTCATAGTGTCCATACCTAGTCCTGAAGGCAGTTTTAGGTATATCTTGATCAGCAATCCTCAATTGATGGTAGCCAAACCTTAAGTCTATTTTAGAGAACATCCGTGCACCTTGAAGTTGGTCAAACAAGTCATCTATCCTAGGTAATGGATATTTGTTTTTCACATTGACATTGTTCAACTCACGGTAGTTTATACACAACCTCAAACAACCATCCTTCTTCTTCACAAATAAGACAGGGGCTCCCCATGGTGACATACTAGGTCTAATGTACCCCTTCTCTAGTAGTTCTTCCAACTGGTTTTTCAACTCGTTCATTTCTGGCTGGAGCCATTCGGTATGGGGCTTTGGAGATAGGTCCAGCTTCTGTACTAGGTCGACAAGTGAACTCTACATCTCTCCTTGGCGGCATACCAGATATCTCTTCAGGAAAAACATCCTGAAATTCTCTAAATATAAGCACATCCTCAGGTCTCAATGGATCATCCTCCACCCTTCTCACGAAACACATAAATAGAGGCCATCCTTTGTCTATATAGCTCTTAAGTTGCAAGGTATTGATTACTTTAATCCCTGGTTCTCGAGGTATTCTCCTATATGACACCCTTTTCCCCGCAGAGTCTCTCAGTTCCACCTTCTGTGCATCACAATCTATCTTAACCTTGTACTTCCCAAGCCAATCCATTCCCAAAATGACGTCTAGGTTCGATAGATTAAACTCTATTAGATCGGAAGGAAAGAAGCCCTCCCCTATTTTCAGTGAGACATTAAGGAATTTCTTAGAGCAATTAACAGTATTCCCAGACGGAATAACTATAGGCATAAAAATTGACTCGGACTCAACCAGCGCTAGAGTTCGAACAGTTGTATGGGCAATAAAAGAAAAAGATGCTCCAGAATCGAACAATTCTTTAACAGGAATTGAGTTGATAGAGAAAGTACTCGTGACAACATCTCTACGAGCTTCCTCTTCGCTAGCCGTCATCATATACAACTTCCCTTTGCCCTTATTATCATTGTTGTTGGTCACATGGTTCCCATTTGGTGCCTGATTATTTGCATTGGTTGGTGGTTTGGAGTAATTAGAGTTCCCTGACCCATTGAATGCATTTCCACCATTCCCATTCCCATTCCCATTCCTAGGCTTGTCTCCATAGTTCCCTTTCTTTTGACAGTTGGGGTTAACCTTATTCTTCGAATAGCACTCGTACGCTCTATGCCCCATTTTCCCACATTCACGACACTCCACCTTATTACCCTCGCAATCCCTCCCATGATGGTTGATTGGGCACTTCTTACACCTGTACACACGCTTAGATCTGCGGTTGTTGGTGTTATTGTTGCGGTTATTGTTATTGTGGTGAGTGTTGTTGTTGTTGGGTCCCTTACGGTGTTTCTTTTCTAATCTCTGAACCTCGGGGTTTGGATTCTCCTTTCGTTTCTCACCTTATTTACCTCATTCCTCTCGTTTCCTTATTGCATATAAGTGGGCAGCTTTGCCAAAAACATGGACCAACGAGGTGAAAGTATCTCCCCCCAGTCTCCCTTGCAGGTCAAGGGTGAGCCCTAATTCAAAACGTGAAGCCTTAGCTTCCTCAGTAGGGACAATTTCATGAGCAAATCTCATTAGTTCTATGAAGTTGCGGTAATATTCCTTAACAGACATGTTCCCTTGCTCTAGCATCATAAACTCTTAGGCTTTCTGCTTTTTGAGGTATGGTGGGTAATACTTATCCCTCATAGCTTTCTTGAAAGTTTCCCACCCAAAGTCAGGCTATTTTAGGAGGTTGTCCTTAGCTTGAGCCCACCAAAAGTAGGCATCCCCTTGTAGGTAATAGCTTGCTAAGGGCACAGTCTTGTCATCTGGACAGGTGAGGGTAAAGAAAAGCTTATCAAACTCCCCAACCCAGTTTTCCAATTCTTCGGGCCCCCTTTTCCCATTCAGTACTGGTGGGTTCCTACGGGCAACCTTTTCAGACAAGTCCTCATCCCGGTTATGTCCTTGGGCTAGGTTAGTTGTGATCTGCACTAAGTCACGAATCGATTGTCCGACATTCAGAGAGGTATCAGACGTGCCACCTTGACGAACCGTTCTGCGCTGAAAAATGACACAACGGCTGCCTCAGTGCCATACACATAGTCGTTTATTCACTTAACTATTACACATTTGCACGTTCATACAACACGTTTTTATTGCGAACAATCATTAAGTCTCTATTAACTTGCAATATAAACATCTCAAATAAGACGTTACATCAAATAATAAAAGAATGAAAATATTGTATTATTATGGAAAAGGGGAAAATTTATTATTTCTAAGGAAAACATAATATGAATAAATAAAGGAATAAAAGAATGATAATTTGCTACTTGGCATGCAAGCCTTATTAAAACTGAAATAAATAAATAAAATAATATTCTAATCCAAATTATACTTTCAAAAGAAACTAGGGACTATAATGGTGAGCTTCGTCATCTGAGTTAGGATTTTCTATTCCTTCTTCCATGTCGGCTTCGTCCTCAGAAGGCTCGTCATCCTCTATAGGTAGGTTCATCTTCCTCCATGGGTTCTTCCTCTTCTATGAGTTCTTCTTCTTCTATGGGCTCTTCTTCTTCTTCTTGATCATTTTCCTCAATCGGATCCCCTTCAGCAGGCTCACACTAGTGGAAAAAAACGCAAGGGCTGCAGTCAAAACAGCCCTAAGGGCTGTGTTTTTGGCTCGCAGCCCTTGCCGTAGCAGCCCTTCGGCAAAAATGAAGGGATGCGGTTTTTGACCGCATCCCTTCACTACGAAGGGCTGCGGTTTTGGGCCTAAACCACAGCCCTTTTTACAAATTAAGGGTTGCGGTTCAAATCAAAACCGCAGCCCTTGTGACCCAAAAAAATTTTCCACTACAAATTATGTTTTTATACAAATATAAGAAATTTACAAAATAAACCAAGATTTACAATGTCACCTGCAAAACCAAAGAAATCAACTTACAAAATTTACAATGTAACCTGCAAAACCAAAGAAAGCAACTTAGATTTTCAAGGCACTCCACAAAAAGAGAACACGAAATGGGAGGCTGCGCCATTGACGAATTCATCGAGCTTATTTTCCAATTATTTGACCTGATCAATCAGCACAAATGAAAACCCATTTTAATCAATTTTAAACAGTTCAATGAAAAAAAAAGTACATATTATAGTGAAAAAGAAATAAAGAACAAATTTTTAAGGGTCACCTAAAATTGCAGGATTTTGGGATTTTCGAGGATAAAAAAGGGTGAGAATTAATCAGCGAAATGGTAGAAGAGTGAGAGTTACACATTCAATTCTCAAAAAAAGTGTCCATTTTGATCTTGTTCTTCAGTCTTTAAGTTTCTTTGGGTGAGAAAGAGAGATGAAATAGAAAATATAGGAGAGTTTGACAACAAACAACAACCAACAACAACAAACAACAACCTTCGATTTCTGGCGTACGACAGAACACGAGCAGGGACGAAGATGGGGACGAAGATCCTTCGATTTCTGGGGACAACAGAACACGAGTAGGGACAACAGAACACGACCGAACAGAAGCGAGCCGGTGAGGAGAGCTGCGAACGGAAGTGGAACCGGTGAGCGAACGGAAGTGAAAAAAAAAGGAGAGCTGCGAAGAAAGAGAAGGATGGGGGTTTGTTGAGGTGAGAGAGGGGAAAAATGGGGGACTGGGGAGATAGAGAGGGGGAAAAGTTAGGGTTTTGGTGTTATACGTACTACGTTGTTTTGCGGCAGATTTTGGCGTGTAATTAAGTGAAGAACTAAAGGGTTACGTTTTTAATATGGAACGCATCCCTTCACTAAAGGGTTGCGGTTAGCCCAAAAATCGCAGCCCTTTAGTACTAAAGGTGTAATAGCCCGAATTTTAAGCGGCTTTACTTATGAGATTGATTATAATTTATTAACTTAATTATGTCATATGTTTTAAGGAGATAACTTTGAGAATTATAATTCATTAAGTATATTTATATTTACTGGGTTTTATTGAAATGAGAATATGAGATATCTTAGTTATGTATTTTAATTATATATTTATATTAAAAAAAACAAGAATAAGAAGAAAACCTGATCTTGTTTTTCACTCTCTTATGTGTCATCCTAAACTAACAAAGGAGCACTTAAACTTTGAAGAACTCTCTAGATAAAGCAAGGGACATCTAGTTTTCTATTTATAAGTAAACTAAACCCTTTGAAAGGGGATTTTTAGGGGAAATCACTAATCAAGGAAATTAACCCAAATTTACTCTCCTCTTAGTTTTCATTTTGGTATTACTTTTTTTCTCTCTCACGTTCCTTCTGCTGGTGGCCTTTGGCTTGCCCTCTTCACCGACTTATGAGCTTCGTCCCCCTTTGAGCCACCACCCGATGGTGTTTCTGGCGGCGATGGTTCCATGAGCCCGCGCTACTGTGCCGGTAGCCGTGGCTTCAGCATTGCCGCTGCTGCATGTGTCAATTTGTGTGGTCTCTTTGGTGCTACATATTTCTTTTTGGCAGTAGCATTCTCGATTGAATAAGGTACAAGCTATGTTTTCAGCTCTCTTGTTTCAAGAACTCAAATTCTGATTAAAATGGGTTTTGTTGTTAGGACTTTTGTAATGTAACATTTCAGCTCCGAATTCAGTTATGGGTTACTAAATATCAGTTTGTGATTTCAATTTCAACGGATATTACTTAAGTTCACCATGATTAAGAAAAGGTTGAAGCTTTTGTTTCAAAACTACAAAATCAGTTTCTTTGTACCTAGAATAATCAAGTTTTATCAACACATCTTTAGAGTTAAGATTAGTAGTTAAGATTTGGAAAAAGCTTTGGTTGTAGTATGATGTGTGGTTTCAGTAAGTAAACTAATAAGAGTAATTAAATTGATAAGTGTTAATTAGTTTGCTCATGTAGAATTAATAAGGAGTATTTATTGATTATTGTTGGTGTCATTGTTGCAATTGAGGTGAACTCACAAGAGGTGATTATGGAGCTTAAGCAAAGTGTGTTGACGAATATTGTGAGAATTGTTGGAGATAGATTTTATAGTTGGAGCGGTATTTGGGGATTTGGAAAAGGTACACATTGTCCCTCCTCCCTATAAGTAAACTTGTCTGCGCAATCGTAAGTTAAATGAATCTTATGATTTTACTAATTGAAATTTGAATTCTAACTTCAACTTTTTATGGTTTTATAATCATAAAGTCATGGTTGTTTGAAGTGCGATTCTGAAATATTAAGTTTTCTGATTATCCAAAGCATATGATTTAACACAAGGGTTTGATTAAATAGAGTTTAGCATTGATTTCTAATCGTAATTTGAGATATATTTATAAGTTTTTGCTTCGTGAATTAGTTTTATTTTGAAGTAAAGGTTACCTAGTAATATCATCTTATGTTCTACTAAGTCAACATTGTTCCGTAATTCGTATTGAAGAATTTGGTTTTTGAGACCTAAAGTATCAGTTAAGCAATGACCCATTCGAAGGTATTATATGAAGATTACGTATGTATAGTGATTATAAGTATTTGGGTAAGAATTAACGATATAAATCTCAATATACTCATAAGTAAGATGTTGTGAGCTATTTCGTATACTTTGCAATGAGTAATAAACTTAAGTCAATGGGATTGATAAGTTTATGGAACCTATAGTTTATTGATAGAATATTTTTGAGAATCTGAACATATTATAATAGTCAAGTGTTTCTGATTCAAGTCTGCTATGTAAACTTCGAATTATGTTCACGATACATAAGATTTTACATATATTGGTTATCATTTCAGGAATATGGACTTAACTTTTGGAAGATATGGGTTAAAGGTCTGACTATAATACAAGATTTCAGGATATATCTTATTATGAGTTTTGCGTGCTTGGGATTACTTGGGTGATGAAAAGTTCAAGGTTAGAGATTTTAAAAGTAAACTGTCGTTTAGAGATGATTATATATAGTACAACTTATGACTTGTGGAAGATTTAGCTATATGATGGATTTATGATCGTTACTAGAGTTGGCCATAAATCATTTGGGTTATTCGATGGAATATAAGTTGGTAAGTTATAAATTAAAGTAAGCTCTCTGTTTGTGCGAAGAACTGACGTTCATATTTAAATTTAAGTTATACTATTTAGAGGTATATTCGAATAATATTTGGAATTGGGTTTTATGAGATTGAACGTCTATGTTGGAGTGGTTGTAAGATAAGTTGCTTGTCTGAGGAGTTCTACTCCGGAATGTGTGTGTTATGTGAGGAAGTTAAGTTGGTCAATTAAGGTTGTAGTTAGAAATAAGTATCGGAGTTTAAACATCGTTTAGTTGATTAATGGAAATTGTTAGAGGAACGTCATGGGTCCTCAAAACATGCTGGGCAAAGCATTTGTAAACTTTGGATAACATAAATCAAGTATAAAGATGTGAAATCAGATATGTAAGATTTATATTAGTGATATAATTGCTCAAGATATATATGTGATGGATTGAAGGAGTAGAAATAAGTCGTATAGTATCTAAGTTGGGACGAACTATATACGAAACGAGAGTCTTCTACTATGAATGTTAGACAAGGATAAATAAAAGGGTTTAGAGATACCGTCCTCTAACGGAAAGAGTAAGTTAAATAATGAAAAGTGGGAGAAGTATAAATATTTGTACAGTGGACATTGGTGATAGGCTTTAATAATAAAATAAAGGAGTCAAGATTAATATGAACATTGAGTTCAAATATTTAAGAAATATTGTTATGAGTTTTAAATGAGTTTAAGTATTCGGAGTGATAAAAAAAATATATAAACGGATAGCTGAATAATGGTATAACTATTTATGACGTGGAAAGATGAAATAAGATGTTGTTGAGATGTAATAATAATTGTAGATTATAAAAGTAAATATACAATTATAAAAATTTGGTATAATATATTAATGGTTATGGAAGTATCGAGGCAATAAAGTCGGGAACTCAAATAACTATCTTATGATGATAAGGCTAAAGTAAAGAGGTGTCAGTTCAACTTTGGGGTGGAGTTTAATCATTTTAGATTATTCGTCAATGGGCTACTAGAAGTTGGAAGTTCAAGTATGAGAGGTCTACATAATTGAAAGAAGCGGGAGATGTTAAACGCTAAATTATTTTAATGGAAGAGTTACTTGTAGTTATAATACATTAGTCCGATCTCTGCGAGTTTCACCTAAATTATAGAAATATATCCTATGGAGTTTTATATTATGAGACTTAGATAGACATGATACGCTTTATAAATCTAGAGATATGAGCGATGTGGGAATTGATGTTATTACTTTTTGAATTCAGGATGAGCGTGAATAACATGAGTTATACTTGGGATATGACAAGAATATTATAATTAGTATCATTGAGCATAAGTATAAACATCGAGATTCGGCTTAGTCGTATAGATTGTTAAATAAGATTAAATGAAAAGTTATTCCTAAGTAAGAGAACTTTTGTAACTAAGATATAAAGTTATGTAAGATTAAATTCTTGTTTTGACTTTCTCGATTAGTAAGCTACGTTTTGAGCTTCAATTATAATACGCTTGGACTATATTTCCTTTAAAAGTCCGTATTTGAATGGTTTTAGCAATTGAATTTGGTAAAGGATTGAATTGTACCCAAATGCGATTATGTTACGAGATTTTTAATATCTCTAACTCGAGAATTATGAATTGAGCCTTAGAAAATATTGAATTTGTGAATCATGTATTTTGATTCTGTTTGTTTGAGGGGAAGAAGCTGCTAGAGCAGTGATGAACAACATTATGTATTCTGTATTTTCTGTATTGTGGGGCCATGTCCTGAAAAGTCTTGGAAGCAATACATAACGGAAGAGGGAGACGTCCCTTGTAAAAGTTTATAGAATTCGCCTGGAAGGCAATTCTATTCGTGTTCTCTTCCCCAGTATAATATGATTTGATTTCTGAAAGAAAGTAGAATATGTGTTTGAATATGCAAGGGGTTTCGTGGAAGTTATTTCAAACTTTATTTCCGAAGTAACTCACTCTAGTTTATGGAATTCCTGGGGTGAATATGGGAATGAATTACTGAGAAACTCATTAGGAATTTATGGAGTTAGCTATGCTATGCATTTTGGATTGAAGGGTATTGAATTTGAAATATAGAAGCGACATATATTACTATGTCTTATAATATAATTAGAGTTGAGTTTGGAAATCGTATATATTATTCCATGGAATTGTTATGGTTCCTCTGATTGAGAGTAAATACTATTTATTTCAAAAAAATTCTTATTTTTATGAAAGTAAGTATCATTGTAACTTGTGTAAAGTATTTGTTATATGATTCTTTCATTATGAATTTTCTGTACCTTGAATTCAAATGTCTCGTAAGATAAGCTTAACTCTATACATACGTTTTAAGCCACCAAAATATTTTCTGGATGGACAGTGTGTACTCAGTTTCGCTGATTTTGTTCTTGGAACCTGTCCTGGTGGGGGCAGAGTTCATTGTTAATAATTGTGCAGGTTAGTTCGCTCCAGAGGGAATTAATGATCGTAAGTTGTGATAAGAGAGATGTATAGTTCAACCCATGATGGAAATCATATTTTTGTTGAGAATCTTATGATATATCATTGTACTCATTTGGAGATTTATTAGTTAAATTCATGAGGTTGTATAATCTATTTTGAGTTGTTGTATTATGGGTCATATTCCAGAAGTCAAGATCGATACACGAGCTATACTCTGTTATAGATGATTGTCTAATTGAGGTTTAATTAATGATAATCGTAATTTGTGAATGTTAAGTGTGATTAGCTAGCAGCTCGGAAGTGCGGGCTGTTACAGATGGTATTAGAGCAAGGTTGTTTTAGTGTTGTCGTGATCCTCATATCATGGCATATGAGTTTAAGAAAGATTCTTGGGATTGTTTGAAATTGATTTGGATATTGAGTTGGTTAAGAATTGAGGAATAGAGATTGAGATATTGAAGGTTGAGTATTGAGATTGAAAATTTGAAAAAGTGAAAAGTTTTATTGGGGTTTTAGCTTTGAGTGGGTATTAGAGAAAGATTGAATTATATTGATTGAGATTGTGGAGAATTTAGATTCGAAATTATTGATTATTTGTTTGGGAAGCAAATCTTTCGAGGTATTGGACTTAAGTTAAGAAGTGAAATGATTTGATTTTTGTTAAAAATGTTTTATGTAAACTTATTCGTTTTCAGATGTTCAAAATTTGTTTTTGTTTTCAAGTTTCGAGGACGAAACTTCTTTTAAGGGTGGTAGTATGTAATAGCCCGAATTTTAAGCAACTTTACTTATGAGATTGATTATAATTTATTAACTTAATTATGTCATTATGTTTTAAGGAGATAACTTTGAGAATTATAATTCATTAAGTATATTTATATTTACTGGGTTTTATTGAAATGAGAATATGAGATATCTTAGTTATGTATTTTAATTATATATTTATATTAAAAAAAAAGAAGAATAAGAAGAAAACCTGATCTTGTTTTTCACTCTCTTACGTGTCATCCTAAACTAACAAAGGAGCACTTAAACTTTGAAGAACTCTCTAGATAAAGCAAGGGACATCTAGTTTTCTATTTATAAGTAAACTAAACCCTTTGAAAGGGGATTTTTAGGGGAAATCACTAATCAAGGAAATTAACCCAAATTTACTCTCCTCTTAGTTTTCATTTTGGCATTACTTTTTTTCTCTCTCACGTTCCTTCTGCTGGTGGCCTTTGGCTTGCCCTCTTCACCGACTTATGAGCTTCGTCCCCCTTTGAGCCACCACCCGATGGTGTTTCTAGCGGCGATGGTTCCATGAGCCCGCGCTACTGTGCCGGTAGTCGTGGCTTCAGCATTGCCGCTGCTGCATGTGTCAATTTGTGTGGTCTCTTTGGTGCTACATATTTCTTTTTGGCAGTAGCATTCTCGATTGAATAAGGTACAAGCTATGTTTTCAGCTCTCTTGTTTCAAGAACTCAAATTCTGATTAAAATGGGTTTTGTTGTTAGGACTTTTGTAATGTAACATTTCAGCTCCGAATTCAGTTATGGGTTACTAAATATCAGTTTGTGATTTCAATTTCAACGGATATTACTTAAGTTCACTATGATTAAGAAAAGGTTGAAGCTTTTGTTTCAAAACTACAAAATCAGTTTCTTTGTACCTAGAATAATCAAGTTTTATCAACACATCTTTAGAGTTAAGATTAGTAGTTAAGATTTGGAAAAGTTTTGGTTATAGTATGATGTGTGGTTTCAGTAAGTAAACTAATAAGAGTAATTAAATTGATAAGTGTTAATTAGTTTGCTCATGTAGAATTAATAAGGAGTATTTATTGATTATTGTTGGTGTCATTGTTGCAATTGAGGTGAACTCACAAGAGGTGATTATGGAGCTTAAGCAAAGTGTGTTGACGAATATTGTGAGAATTGTTGGAGATAGATTTTATAGTTGGAGCGGTATTTGGGGATTTGGAAAAGGTACACATTGTCCCTCCTCCCTATAAGTAAACTCTGTCTCATGCAATCGTAAGTTAAATGAATCTTATGATTTTACTAATTGAAATTTGAATTCTAACTTCAACTTTTTATGGTTTTATAATCATAAAGTCATGGTTGTTTGAAGTGCGATTCTGAAATATTAAGTTTTCTGATTATCCAAGCATATGATTTAACACAAGGGTTTGATTAAATAGAGTTTAGCATTGATTTCTAATCGTAATTTGAGATATATTTATAAGTTTTTGCTTCGTGAATTAGTTTTATTTTGAAGTAAAGGTTACCTAGTAATATCATCTTATGTTCTACTAAGTCAACATTGTTCCGTAATTCGTATTGAAGAATTTGGTTTTTGAGACCTAAAGTATCAGTTAAGCAATGACCCATTCGAAGGTATTATATGAAGATTACGTATGTATAGTGATTATAAGTATTTGGGTAAGAATTGACGATATAAATCTCAATATACTCATAAGTAAGATGTTGTGAGCGATTTCATATACTTTGCAATGAGTAATAAACTTAAGTCAATGGGATTGATAAGTTTATGGAACCTATAGTTTATTGATAGAATATTATTGAGAATCTGAACATATTATAATAGTCAAGTGTTTCTGATTCAAGTCTGCTATGTAAACTTCGAATTATGTTCACGATACATAAGATTTTACATATATTGGTTATCATTTCAGGAATATGGACTTAACTTTTGGAAGATATGGGTTAAAGGTCTGACTATAATACAAGATTTCAGGATATATCTTATTATGAGTTTTGCGTGCATGGGATTACTTGGGTGATGAAAAGTTCAAGGTTAGAGATTTTAAAAGTAAACTGTCGTTTAGAGATGATTATATATAGTACAACTTATGACTTGTGGAAGATTTAGCTATATGATGGATTTATGATCGTTACTAGAGTTGGCCATAAATCATTTGGGTTATTCGATGGAATATAAGTTGGTAAGTTATAAATTAAAGTAAGCTCTCTGTTTATGCGAAGAACTGACGTTCATATTTAAATTTAAGTTATACTATTTTGAGGTATATTCGAATAATATTTGGAATTGGGTTTTATGAGATTGAACGTCTATGTTGGAGTGGTTGTAAGATAAGTTGCTTGTTTGAGGAGTTCTACTCCGGAATGTGTGTGTTACGTGAGGAAGTTAAGTTGGTCAATTAAGGTTGTAGTTAGAAATAAGTATCGGAGTTTAAACATCGTTTAGTTGATTAATGGAAATTGTTAGAGGAACGTCATGGGTCCTCAAAACATGCTGGGCAAAGCATTTGTAAACTTTGGATAACATAAATCAAGTATAAAGATGTGAAATCAGATATGTAAGATTTATATTAGTGATATAATTGCTCAAGAGATATGTGATGGATTGAAGGAGTAGAAATAAGTCGTATAGTATCTGAGTTGGGACGAACTATATACGAAACGAGAGTTTTCTACTATGAATGTTAGACAAGGATAAATAAAAGGGTTTAGAGATACCGTCCTCTAACGGAAAGAGTAAGTTAAATAATGGAAAGTGGGAGAAGTATAAATATTTGTACAGTGGACATTGGTGATAGGCTTTAATAATAAAATAAAGGAGTCAAGATTAATATGAACACTGAGTTCAAATATTTAAGAAATATTGTTATGAGTTTTAAATGAGTTTAAGTATTCGGAGTGATAAAAAAAAATATAGAAACGAATAGCTGAATAATGGTATAACTATTTATGACGTGGAAAGATGAAATAAGATGTTGCTGAGATATAATAATAATTGTAGATTATAAAAGTAAATATACAATTATAAAAATTTGGTATAATATATTAATGGTTATGGAAGTATCGAGGCAATAAAGTCGGGAACCCAAATAACTATCTTATGATGATAAGGCTAAAGTAAAGAGGTGTCAGTTCAATTTTGGGGTGGAGTTTAATCATTTTAGATTATTCGTCAATGGGCTACTAGAAGTTGGAAGTTCAAGTATGAGAGGTCTACATAATTGAAAGAAGCGGGAGATGTTAAACGCTGAATTATTTTAATGGAAGAGTTACTTGTAGTTATAATACATTAGTCCGATCTCTGCGAGTTTCACCTAAATTATAGAAATATATCCTATGGAGTTTTATATTATGAGACTTAGATAGACATGATACGCTTTATAAATCTAGAGATATGAGCGATGTGGGAATTGATGTTATTACTTTTTGAATTCAGGATGAGCGTGAATAACATGAGTTATACTTGGGATATGACAAGAATATTATAATTAGTATCATTGAGCATAAGTATAAACATCGAGATTGGCTTAGCTGTATAGATTGTTAAATAAGATTAAATGAAAAGTTATTCCTAAGTAAGAGAACTTTTGTAACTAAGATATAAAGTTATGTAAGATTAAATTCTGTTTTGACTTTCTGATTAGTAAGCTACGTTTTGAGCTTCAATTATAATACGCTTGGACTATATTTCCTTTAAAAGTCCGTATTTGAATGGTTTTAGCAATTGAATTTGGTAAAGGATTGAATTGTACCCAAATGCGATTATGTTACGAGATTTTTAATATCTCTAACTCGAGAATTATGAATTGAGCCTTAGAAAATATTGAATTTGTGAATCATGTATTTTGATTCTGTTTGTTTGAGGGGAAGAAGCTGCTAGAGCATTGATGAACAACATTATGTATTCTGTATTTTCTGTATTGTGGGGACATGTCCTGAAAAGTCTTGCAAGCAATACATAACGGAAGAGGGAGATGTCCCTTGTAAAAGTTTATAGAATTCGCCTGGAAGGCAATTCTATTCGTGTTCTCTTCCCCAGTATAATATGATTTGATTTCTGAAAGAAAGTAGAATATGTGTTTGAATATGCAAGGGGTTTCGTGGAAGTTATTTCAAACTTTATTTCCGAAGTAACTCACTCTAGTTTATGGAATTCCTGGGGTGAATATGGGAATGAATTACTGAGAAACTCATTAGGAATTTATGGAGTTAGCTATGCTATGCATTTTGGATTGAAGGGTATTGAATTTGAAATATAGAAGCGACATATATTACTATGTCTTATAATATAATTAGAGTTGAGTTTGGAAATCGTATATATTATTCCATGGAATTGTTATGGTTCCTCTGATTGAGAGTAAATACTATTTATTTCAAAAAAATTCTTATTTTTATGAAAGTAAGTATCATTGTAACTTGTGTAAAGTATTTGTTATATGATTCTTTCATTATGAATTTTCTGTACCGTGAATTCAAATGTCTCGTAAGATAAGCTTAACTCTATACATACGTTTTAAGCCACCAAAATATTTTCTGGATGGACAAGTGTGTACTCGGGCCACTGATTTTGTTCTTGGAACCTGTCCTGGTGGGGGCAGAGTTCATTGTTAATAATTGTGCAGGTTAGTTCGCTCCAGAGGGAATTAATGATCGTAAGTTGTGATAAGAGAGATGTATAGTTCAACCCATGATGGAAATCATATTTTTGTTGAGAATCTTATGATATATCATTGTACTCATTTGGAGATTTATTAGTTAAATTCATGAGGTTGTATAATCTATTTTGAGTTGTTGTATTATGGGTCATATTCCAGAAGTCAAGATCGATACACGAGCTATATACTGCTATAGATGATTGTCTAATTGAGGTTTAATTAATGATAATCGTAATTTGTGAATGTTAAGTGTGATTAGCTAGCGGCTCGGAAGTGCGGTCACATTGCGGATGGTATTAGAGCAAGGTTGTTTTAGTGTTGTCGTGATCCTCATATCATGGCATATGAGTTTAAGAAAGATTCTTGGGATTGTTTGAAATTGATTTGGATATCGAGTCTGGTTAAGAATTGAGGAATAGAGATCGAGATATTGAAGGTTGAGTATTGAGATTGAAAATTTGAAAAAGTGAAAAGTTTTATTGGGGTTTTAGCTTTGAGTGGGTATTAGAGAAAGATTGAATTATATTGATTGAGATTGTGGAGAATTTAGATTCGAAATTATTGATTATTTGTTTGGGAAGCAAATCTTTCGAGGTATTGGACTTAAGTTAAGAAGTGAAATGATTTGATTTTTGTTAAAAATGTTTTATGTAAACTTATTCGTTTTCAGATGTTCAAAATTTGTTTTTGTTTTCAAGTTTCGAGGACGAAACTTCTTTTAAGGGTGGTAGTATGTAATAGCCCGAATTTTAAGCAGCTTTACTTATGAGATTGATTATAATTTATTAACTTAATTATGTCATTATGTTTTAAGGAGATAACTTTGAGAATTATAATTCATTAAGTATATTTATATTTAGTGGGTTTTATTGAAATGAGAATATGAGATATCTTAGTTATGTATTTTAATTATATATTTATATATAAAAAAAAGGAGAAGAAGAAGAAAACCTGATCTTGTTTTTCATTCTCACGTGTCATCTTAAACTAACAAAGGAGCACTTATACTTTGAAGAACTCTCTAGATTAAGCAAGGGACATCTAGTTTTCTATTTATAAGTAAACTAAACCCTTTGAAAGGGGATTTTTAGGGAGAATCACTAATAAAGGAAATTAACCCAAATTTACTCTCCTCTTGGTTTTCATTTTGGTATTACTTTTTTCTCTCTCTCACGTTCCTGCTGCTGGTGGCCTTTGGCTTGACCTCTTCACCGACTTATGAGCTTCGTCCCCCTTTGAGCCACCACCCGATGGTGTTTCTGGCGGCGATGGTTCCATGAACCCGTGCTCTCGTGTCTGTAGTCGTGGCTTCGCATCGCGCCGCCGCATGTGTCAATTTGTGTGGTCTCTTCGGTGCTACATATTTCTTTTTGGCAGTAGCATTCTCGATTGAATAATGTACACGCTATGTTTTCAGCTCTCTTGTTTCAAGAACTCAAATTCTAATTTAAATGGGTTTTGTTGTTAGGACTTTTGTTATGTAACATTTCAGCTCCAAATTCTGTTATGGGTTACTAAATATCAGTTTGTGATTTCAATTTCAAAGGATATTACTTAAGTTCACCATGATTAAGAAAAGGTTGAAGCTTTTGTTTCAAAACTTCAAAATCAGTTTCTTTGTACCTAGAATAATCAAGTTTTATCAACACATCTTTAGAGTTAAGCTTAGTAGTTAAGAGTTGGAAAAATCTTTGGTTGTAGTATGATGTGTGGTTTCAGTTAGTAAACTAATAAGAGTAATTAAATTGATAAGTGTTAATTAGTTTGCTCATGTAGAATTAATAAGGAGTATTTATTGATTATTGTTGGTGTCATTGTTGCAATTGAGGTGAACTCACAAGAGGTGATTATGGTGCTTAAGCAAAGTGTGTTGACGAATATTTTGAGCATTGTTGGAGATAGATTTTATAGTTGGAGCGGTATTTGGGGATTTGGAAAAGGTACACATTGTCCCTCCACCCTATAACTAAACTTGTCTGCGCAATCGTAAGTTATATGAATCTCATGATTTTATTAATTGAATTTGAGTTTTAACTTCAAGTTTTTATGGTTTTATAATCATAAAGTCATGGTTGTTTGAAGTGCGATTCTGAAATATTAAGTTTTCTGATTATCCTGAGCATATGCTTTAACACAAGGGTTTGATTAAATAGAGTTTAGCATTGATTTCTAATCGTAATTTGAGATATATTTATAAGTTTTGGCTTCGTGAATTAGTTTTATTTTGAAGTAAAGGTTACCTAGTAATATCATCTTATGTTATACTAAGTCAACATTGTTCCGTAATTCGTATTTAAGAATTTGGTTTTTGAGACCTAAAGTATCGGTTAAGCAATGACCCATTCGAAGGTATTATATGAAGATTACGTATGTATAGTGATTATAAGTATTTAGGTAAGAATTGACGATATAAATCTCAATATACTCATAAGTAAGATGTTGTGAGCGATTTCGTATACTTTGCAATGAGTAATAAACTTAAGTCAATGGGATTGATAAGTTTATGGAACCTATAGTTTCATTTATAGAATATTATTGAGAATTTAAACATATTATAATAGTCAAGTGTTTCTGATTCAAGTCTGCTATGTAAACTTCGAATTATGTTCACGATATATAAGATTTTACATATATTGGTTATCATTTGAGGAATATGGACTTAACTTTTGGAAGATATGGGTTAAAGGTCTGACTATAATACAACATTTCAGGATATATCTTATTATGAGGTTTGCGTGCTTGGGATTACTTGGGTGATGAAAAGTTCAAGGTTAGAGATTTCAAAAGTAAACTGTCGTTTAGAGATGATTATATATAGCACAACTTATGACTTGTGGAAGATTTAGCTATATGATGGATTTATGATCGTTACTAGAGTTGGCCATAAATCATTTGGGTTATTCGATGGAATATAAGTTGGTAAGTTATAAATTAAAGTAAGCTCTCTGTTTGTGCGAAGAACAGACGTTCATATTTAAATTTAAGTTATACTATTTAGAGGTATATTCGAATAATATTTGGAATTGGGTTTTATGAGATTGAACGTCTGTGTTGGAGTGGTTGTAAGATAAGTTGCTTGTCTAAGGAGTTCTACTTCGGAATGTGTGTGTTATGTGAGGAAGTTTAGTTGGTCAATTAAGGTTGTAGTTAGAAATAAGTTTCGGAGTTTAAACATCGTTTAGTTGATTAATGGAAATTGTTAGAGGAACGTCATGGGTCCTCAAAACAAGCTGAGCAAAGCATTTGTAAACTTTGGATAACATAAATCAAGTATAAAGATGTGAAATCAGATATGTAAGATTTATATTAGTGATATAATTGCTCAAGAGATATGTGATGGATTGAAGGAGTAGAAATAAGTCGTATAGTATCTGAGTTGGGAGGAACTATATACGAAACGAGAGTCTTCTACTATGAATGTTAGACGGGGATAAATAAAAGGGTTTAGAGATACCGTCCTCTAGCGGAAAGAGTAAGTTAAATAATGGAAAGTGGGAGAAGTATAAATATTTGTACAATTGACATTGGTGAGAGGCTTTAATAATAAAATAAAGGAGTCAAGATTAATATTTAATTTTAAATATTTAAGAAATATTGTTATGAGTTATAAATGAGTTTAAGTATCTGGAGTGATAATATATATATATATATATATATATATATATAAACGGATAGCTGAATAATGGTATAACTATTTATGACGTGGAAAGATGAAATAAGATGTTGTTGAGATATAATAATAATTGTAGTTTATAAAAATATATATACAATTATAAAAATTTGGTATAATTTATTAATGGTTATGGAAGTATCGAGGCAATAAAGTCGGGAACCCAAATAACTATCTTATGATGAAAAGGCTAAAGTAAAGAGGTGTCAGTTCAACTTTGGGGTGGAGTTTAATCATTTTAGATTATTCGTCAATGGGCTACTAGAAGTTGGAAGTTCAAGTATGAGAGGTCTACATAATTGAAAGAAGCGGGAGATGTTAAACACTAAATTATTTTAATGGAAGAGTTACTTGTAGTTATAATACATTAGTCCGATCTCTGCGAGTTTCACCTAAATTATAGAAATATGTCCTATGGAGTTTTATATTATGAGACTTAGATATACATGATACACTTTATAAATCTAGAGATATGAGCGATGTGGGAATTGATGTTATTACTTTTTGAATTCAGGATGAGCGTGAATAACATGAGTTATACTTGGGATATGACAAGAATATTGTAATTAGTATCATTGAGCATAAGTATAAACATCGAGATTGGCTTAGCTGTATAGATTGTTAAATAAGATTAAATGAAAAGTTATTCCTAAGTAAGAGAACTTTTATAACTAAGATATAAAGTTATGTAAGATTAAATTCTGTTTTGACTTTCTGATTAGTAAGCTACGTTTTGAGCTTCAATTATAATACGCTTGGACTAAATAAAAGTCCGTATTTGAATGGTTTTAGCAATTGAATTTGGTTAAGGAATGAATTGTACCCAAATGCGATAATGTTACGAGATTTTTGATATATCTGACTCGAGAATTATGAATTGAGCCTTAGAAAATATTGAATTTGTCAATTATGTATTTTGATTCTGTTTCTTTGAGGGGAAGAAGCTGCTAGAGCAGTGATGAACAACATTCTGTATTCTGTATTTTCTGTATTATGGGGACATGTCCTGAAAAGTCTTGCAAGCAGTACATAACGGAAGAGGGAGACGTCCCTTGTAAAAGTTTAGAGAATTTACCTGGAAGGCAACTCTATTCGTGTTCTCTTCCCCAGTATAATATGATTTGATTTCTGAAAGAAAGCAGAATATGTGTTTGAATATGCAAGGGGTTTCGTGGAAGTTATTTCAAACTTTATTTCCGAAGTAACTCACTCAAGTTTATGAAATTCCTGGGGTGAATATGGGAATGAATTACTGAGAAACTCATTAGGAATTTATGGAGTTAGATATGCTATGCATTTTGGATTGAAGGGTATTGAATTTGAAATAGAGAAGCGAGATATATTACTATGTCTTAGAATATAATTAGAGTTGAGATTGGAAATCGTATATATTATTCCATGGAATTGTTATGGTTCCTCTGATTGAGAGTAAATACTATTTATTTCGAAAAATATTCTTATTATTATGAAAGTAAGTATCATTGTAATTTGTGTAATGTATTTGTTATATGATTCTTTCATTATGAATTTTCGGTACCTTGAATTCAAATGTCTCGTAAGTTAAGCTTAACTCTATACATACGTTTTAAGCCACCAAAATATTTTCTGGTTGGACAGTGTGTACTTAGTTTCGCTGATTTTGTTCTTGGAACCTGTCCTGGTGGGGGCAGAGTTCATTGTTAATAATTGTGCAGGTTAGTTCGCTCCAGAGGGAATTAATGATCGTAAGTTGTGATAAGAGAGATGTCTAGTTCAACCCATGATGGAGATCATATTTTTGTTGAGAATCTTATGATATATCATTGTACTCATTTGGAGATTTATTAGTTAAATTCATGAGGTTGTATAATCTATTTTGAGTTGTTGTATTATGGGTCATATTCCAGAAGTCAAGATCGATACACGAGCTATACTCTGTTATAGATGATTGTCTAATTGAGGTTTAATTAATGATAATCGTAATTTGTGAATGTTAAGTGTGATTAGCTAGCAGCTCGGAAGTGCGGGCTGTTACAAAAGGGGGTCAGGTTTTGGCTAACCGCAGCCCTTCACTATTATAGTGCATCCACATTATATGACATTTGCCTGTGATTGCAATTCTTGCCTGTGATTATCATGTCAATTTGTCATTATTATGCGTCGTTCCTAAAAACCGCGTCTAAAAAAAAATCATCAATCGACCAAAACTTCGACTAAATCCCTGAAAAACATGTCGGGGGAGTAGTGCGCCAAGCGTATTAAGTTGCGCCTTGGCGCACCACTTCCACGCCAGACGCACGACTATGCGTAGCGCGCAGCAATGCTGCGCGACACGCAGTCTGTGCATCGCATGCTTTTCCTTGATTTATTCGTCGTACTGGTCGATCTAATGTTTGGTCCTATGTTCGATCTGTCTGCATTCGCGTATTAAAAAATGGTCTTTTCATGCAAGGTCGAATCTGTCCTAAAAAGTACACCTAAAATGGTCATTGTAGAGTTAGAGTTGTCATGCATACATGTCTACCTCTTCCCATTTCATCCCTGCTATCCCTGTCAATCCTACCTTACCATATTCAACAATTTCAAAAATCTTTTTCAAAATCAATCCTACACCCTTTTCTATTCTACTCTTTTTCAAAAGCATTTACTTAACACCATCATATACACGAATTTTACAAAAAATATTCCATCATCTTTTCGTAACAAAAGATAAAACAAGAGGTTCCTTTCAAAAATGAATTTCGAAAATTCTAAGCCCATTCCAAACACCTTCAATCCAATCCAATCGACCCAATTCACTTGCATTCATTCGAGGCCCATATGCATTAGAGTCCATTTTACATTCATATAAGGCCATCAAAATTTGAGTCCATGCATTCATATTAGGCCCGCAAGCATTAGAATCCATCTTAGGCCCATATAAGTCTAGTTCAAGTCAAAGCTAGGCCCATTTGCATCTCTATGTGAACCCTAGTCCATGTCAAGCCCAATCTAAGTCTAATCCTAGTCTACTCCATTCTAAGTCCAATCCTAGTCCATCTCCAATGTCAAGCCCATGTGCATCTCCCACACTAAGTCAAACCTGTATGTCAATTCATATCCTAGGTCTAGTTTGCAGCTCCACATAAGCCCTAGTCAGTCTTCGGACTATAAAAATTCAGTCTCAGGACTATAAAAGTTCACCCCTTAAAGTCTAGCCTGCTTGCTCACCCGTAAGTTCAAGGTCTAGCTTTCCTTAAGTCTATAGGTAATTTTTGTGTCTAGCCTGCTTCCTCATGCGTAAGTTCAAGGTCTAGCATTCCTTAAGTCCATAGGCAAATATTGTGTCTAGCCTGCTTGCTCACCTGTAAGTTCAAGGTTTAGCATTCCATAAGTCCACATAGGCAATTTTTGAGTCTAGCCTGCTTAGTTTAATGTAAGTTTCGAAGTCTAGTTGTCTAGCCTGCTTGCTCACCCATAAGTTCAAAGTCTAGTTGCCTAGCCTGCTTGCCTTAAGTTAAGAGTCTAGTTTCCCTTATTGTCCAGTCTTCCTGAAAGTCTAGCCTACTTGCTCACCCGTAAGTTCAAAGTCTAGTCTCTCCTATCATCACCAAAACCCAATCCAGTCTGCTTGCATAGTCCAGCCCAGTCCATGTCTGCATTTGCATATAGTTAGGCCCATGTCTCCATCATAGTTAAGCCCATACTAATCCAAAATCATACCCATCTCCAATCATTTCCCATTTTCATTTCCATTTCCCATTTCCATCTCTCATTTCCATTTCCTATTTCGAAAATCATTTCTTAAAACTTACAAGCAAAGTCCACTCGATTATGTTCATGATCGGTCGAGAGATTACAACTTAGGAGCAACTAATGGAGGAATAAAAAAAGTGAGCCTACCCTAAAGCTCATCAATCGCACTATCACCACCCGACTTCATTTAGAGTCATGAAGATTATGTTTGATCGCCTTCACAATAGAGGCGTGTGAAGCTTATTTTAGACCGCCTTCACATTAGAGGCGTGATCACTTCCATAAGGTCTACTCCGGACCCTACACCTCCAAGAAAATTCATAAGGTGCAACCTAAACTTCTACTGCGAATTCCAACAGAATAATGAACAACTGACATCTAGTGTTGGATCCTACAAATGCACTGCTAAACATGGTCGATGACAATAGACTACAAATACTCGCTACAACGAGAATCAACATCACCGATACCCGTTTGTGCAGTGTATGAACAATGCAACGGGCTTAGTCTTTTATTTCTAGTCTCCTAGGATGAGTCATAGAGTCCTTACCCTGAGCCATTTATGTCCTTTCCCATCGAGTCTATGTCACTATAGGACACTTCATCTCATATAGCCTTTCCATTTTCATTTCATTTTATTTTTCTTTTCATTTTCATTGGCCTTCCTTCATTTTATTTATGCTTCTAATTCAATGATGAAACTTAAATCACCCAATGAACTTGACTAATAATAATAAAAAGACATCTGAAATCAAAAAAATAAAAAAAGAGAGAAAAATGAAAAAAAAAATGGACATACTTTGGATTAAGAGTTATTCCCCTCTTCCCTCCATCATCCTTTAAGCCATCATCTCCATTAGCCAAATAATTCTTTCAACATCAAAGCTCCACAAATAACCTTCAAGTCTTCCAATACCCTAAACCAAACTTGAGTGCAAGCCTCACTACATAAAAAAAAGAGTCAATGTCGGGCAAAAATAAAAAGTGAATAAAAATCAAAGTGCGAAAAAAAATAAGCAAAAGCAAAAGAAAACGCACAGGACAAAAAAATGCAAAAAAGAAAAAGTCAAAGGCAAAGAAATAAAAAGTCAAGCTATGGGGCTTGCACACAAGTTCTACCCCTTATTCAAATCCTCAAACCTATATCAATGACCCTTACTTTAGCCCATCCAATTAAACCTTCATCAAGCCTAAAGCCTTTAACCTTTCAACCTTTCATCAACCCTAACTCCTTCTTCAAGGTATGTCCAAGCCCGTTAGGTTGAAAATCCAAAAGGGTGGCCTAGGCAAAATTTAGGGCACAAAAAAGAATAAAAAGAAAAAGAAATCAGATCTGGAACAACGAATGGTCTGATTCCGCAAGGATACGTAGGAATCCTCATTTCGAGGTCAGACCGCTTCAATAAAAAAAATTAGTCATGGTCTAATGATTTGACTTTCTAGAATTTAGGAGCATACTCTTTCTAGATCCCGCCATAGACTCGAGTCTGAACCTAGCCTCGTTAAAGCCTTTTCCTACCTACATTTATTAAAGTCACAAATTCAAACCTTTTATTTTTCAATCCAAGCTCTCCTTTTCCCCGAAGGACTCTCCGACAATTCCATGGTCTCTGGCGATACTTGACTTCCCAAAGAAGAATCCCCAGTGAAAACTTTCAATGTTCAAGACATAGCAACTACACTTCAATATCAAATCAAGTACATCTCAATTAAGGCTCAAGCCTAATTCAGGCAGGCTCACCCAAAGTGAGGGCTTCCTATACGTGTGGTGGTTCCTCCAATTCAAATCAAACTCCCGAATAGTTGTAATCTGCGGACCTCGTTTACGGACCCCGATCATTTAAAACAATTTTCGAAAATCATTCTATCTATTTCTGATCATTCTATCATTCTACACATTTTCTAGCCGTGCAAAATCCTGACCTTGCATTGCAGCCTTGCAAAACCCTGACCTTGCATTGCATTTCATACATTCTTGTCTTGCATAACCCTGACCTTGCATGACGTGTCATCCCTTAGCTTTGCATAACCTAAATCCTTGCATAGCGTCTCATGCATCCTTAAAGAGTCTAAGTTTGCATTTTTGCATCATTATGTGCTTCATCTGAGTTGTTTGCACCTATCTCGCCAACATCTTCTTCCGCAGTAATCGATTGCTTGTAGTTATTGTCCCGCACTAGTGGAAAAAATGCTCAAATGCTCCGGTTAAAAAGGGCACAAATGCTCCGTATTTGACTCGTAGCAGACGTCATATGAGCATTTGAGAATGCTCCGGTTTTTCAAACAACCGGAGCATTTGCTAATATTTTCTTTTAAAAAAAAATTTGAACAATTACAACGACAACACAATAAGAAGCAAAGCAGCAGAACTATTGTGTTTCAACATAATACACATGCATCAAATGTCTCATTAAATGATATTGACCAACAACAAATACATAATGTAATTATAACTGCTGTAGAACAATTATTGCAAATATTAATTTAACACATATTACACTCTAGACAATATCTGAACTGTAGATAACATCTTCTCCAAATCTGAAAACTCCAAACTCCAACATCATAGACTATAACATCTAGGATAAGATTTTTAGCATAGATCGAAACTCTTGAACCTCTGTGAGGGCTTCCGTTACTTCTCAGGAAGAGGAAGAGGAAGAGGAAGAGGAAGAGGAAGAGGAAGAGGAAGAGGAAGTGGAAGAGGAAGAGGAAGAGGATCCCTGAAAAAGCAAAGAACAAGGGTGTTCACTATCAGTTTTGACCAAGTAAAATCAAGACACAAAATGCACACCCCAAAAAATTAAGAAAGGACATTTCGAGAAGAAGAAAGTGCAAAACAATTACCTAAATTCTTTGTTCGACCCTTTGCAAGAAATCTGTAGTAGCTTCGCCACCTCCATATTTCTTGGTAAACTCATCCTTGACTCTCTCAAGGAAAGCAATTAGAATATGCCTATCCGCAGACTCAACTGCAACAACATAGTAAGCTGCACCGCAGGAGAGAACATAGCAAGTCAAGAAAAGACCACCTACTAACCATACCAAAAAACGACCAAAGACAAAGTCAAGAAGAAATGGGCTAAGAGATACATAATCTAGCAACATATATGTATAAGCAGAGATCAAACCAGAAACAGGAAGGCAAGGGGGGAGGTCCTACATTGGGGCAATTAAGAGTTTGAGCACATTCTTTTTTCTTGTCACTTTGCCAATCTAAACTCACGATACCATTCAACCAGAACATACAACAATAATATCAATCTTTATAAGTTCAATGGAATCCATCCAAACATGGCAGGAATGCACCAAACAAGAAATATTAACATTTTAATTTCCTTTTCAAGAAAAACATGGCATCATTTGTTTGATACTAACTCAAATAATTCAAATAATTCGCCCTAAGTTACAAAATTGGAACACAGAAAAGGCTTATTTATTTGATAGGAATAATTTTTATGGAAGTAAGATAAAATTCAATGAAATTAAGGGGGAAATTCGATAAGAAATGAACTCTAAAACAAAAAAAGTTGGAGAGAGAAAAATGTACCACAAGACACGAGCAGGTGAGTGGTGGAGGTAGTAACTTGCTGTAGACGACTGCAGCCGGGGCGGCGAACAACCCGGTTAAACTTCTCTACTAAATTTTCCAAAATTTGCATTCAATTATTGACATTTTAATTTCCTATTCAAGAAAAACATGGTATCATTTTAGCTTAAGCAATAAGTGATTAAAAAAAAGAACTCCAAAGCTATATCAACTTCGATTTTTTTATAAAAAAGATAACATAATAAGAAAGCAGAGGAAATTCTATGATTATGCACTATAAACAATTCAGCAATGCTTTGAAATTAAAAAATATGATAGCAAGAATATCACAGAGAGAAAATGGTATATACAAAATGAATGGAAATCTCAATTAGTATCAACCTTTGATTTTTCATCCCTTAATATCTGAACCAACAACAAAAACCAAATCAAACCAAATCAACAACAAGAACAATAAAATCAACAAGAAAAGTGAAGTAATCAGCGAAATAACAAAGAAAAAATAGCGAAAAACCCCAAACAAGATTTGCACACTCTATCTGCGTCCGTTTCTTTTTTGAACCGACATGATAGACTCCGCTCTTTAGCTCCTCACTGGAGCAGCTCTCTGTATTTACGACTATTGTATTTTAAAAAGCTAAAGCAAAAGTTGTGCAGAAGACAAAAAGAGCATCTAACTCACCGACGATACTAATTTTGTTCGGTGCCTAGAGGCACAATCCCCAAACTGCATTTGAGGTAACTTTACCAATTCTAGAACTACTTTTCGGGAGTGATGTATTAGAAGTTACTTGAGCATAATCATACAAATCTGAAAGCAATAAACATATGTAAGTTTCGGTATGATCTCAGCACAGCTTTATGAAACGAGTTAAAATTCATAATGGCACACCTGGAAAAGCTCCATAATGTTTCAACTTCTCAACAAAATGGGAAAGAGTTGGGCCTTGAATAATATCTCAGTCAAATTATTGGTCACCCGGACAATGCACGATCCAATATTTGCTAAACAACAAGTTTTATGAAATTTAAAACATTTCTACAAAAAAAAAAACACATATGGGCCGAGCTTAGCAATACCGCCTCGGACACAAGCTTTGAATCTCCTAAAGACAAGCATCACCGCTTTACGAACATCCGATGACTTATCTAAAAATAAATCCAAGGGTATCAAGACCCCGGAAATGTCCAATAAGACATTTCATTTGACCGTAGAAATAGAGTAGGAAAAAATGGAGGTTCAACAATACCTTCATGGCAACAAGAACTCGGGTTCGAAGAGTGCACCGTATCGGGGAAGTCATTCGACTTGGAGAGTTTCTTAGACAACCATAAGAAGAGATCCTTACGCTCCTCAACACCAAGTTTAAATTCTAAGAGAGCAATTCGCCACATAAACAAAGATAAAGTAAAAAGGCAAAGAAAGATCAATTATCACAAACATAAAAAAGAAATTATGAAGCAAAACAGATCGCATATATGCTCTAGTTACAAGATTACATTTTCTAAGATCTCACTTTACAAGGCCAAAGAATATATCACTTTCTTATTGTAATATATAATATGCACATTGTTAAAAATTCCAATACTACAACGAATATATTTTGTATGAGTTTGCATAACCGTAAAACATTACTCCTCTTCAATGTGCAATATATATGGTTATTGTATTCTATAGCAGCAGATATGTACCGTTAAAGATGAATTTATAACGTATCACGCGATAAATTGCTACATTTAGTTCCAAAATGTCGTGAGTCGACAGAAAGATATAATTCCGAATAGATATGCACCGCCCAAATAATTTTTCAAGAAATATATCACCATCCGAATTTGAGCTTCTTTTAGTTAATGAGCAACTATTTCCAAACACGAAGAGTTTCCAAGAGAATGCCCGATGATGTTGACCACAAAACCAAAATTGCGTCCACATATGGGTGCTTGGACTTTACGAAATAACGTAATTTATTGGTAGTCAGCGACATCTGCTTGGCTTTTCCATTAACAAAAACAAGTATGACTAAGTAACATATAATTTTCAAGCAAAACACATATCAAGGCAAGCTTTCAACAGCCTTGTCATACCTATTTCCAGGAGTATTTTATTAAGCAATATATACCCAGTGCTTTCATCCTCTGCACAGGCAATAACATCCCTCCACTCATAGAGACCCTACACACAAAAATCAAATAGTGGACAAAGATGAGGCAACTACACGCTTTAGTCAAATTCTAATGCAAAGATATATACCATAAGCTATAAATTTGAGAAGCAATGAAAAAAAAATCTAAACTTACAAGGAATTATGACTAATTTACTTAAAATGGAAGTTTCTAGATTTTGGCGAGAAATTTTCCCTGATAACACGATGAACAGCTAGAAAGCCATTGATTTTCTGACCAAACACAAATGTAACTCTAAGTGTCCAAAGGAGCCATTTGCTATCTCAGAAAAACAATAGACGAAAGCCTGCAGATGAAAAAGCACTAACTTGATAGCTACCTAAAAGCATCAGAGTGAGCACTCTCAAGACGTTGATCCTTTCGAAATGTCATAGCTTGAACAGGAAACAACGCCTGAATCTCTTTCGAAATCAATATATCTTTCAACGGTTTCAAAATATGAAAATTCGAAAGTGAATTAGGATTTTCTGCTTCATCCTCTTCCTCCCCCTCAACTAATTTAGAGTCGCTTCTTCTCCTTTTCCCCTCAACTAATTTAGGATTTTCTGCTCTTGATTTTCTCCTCGAATACAGGATTTCTTGCTTCGTGCTCTTGATTTTCTTCTCGGATCTAGGGTTTCATGCTTCGATTACTTCAATTTGTCAATTTTTCTCTCTCTTCAATTGGTCAATTAGATTAAACCCTAGAATTAAAACCTGAAGGAGTTGGGAGGTTGATTGACGAAAAAGCGAGGTCACGCCGAGGGAGGGAACAACGAGGTTGATTGAACTGCGGCGGAGGGAGGGACGACGGAGGGATGGACGAGGGAGGAGTACAGTGCAATTGAGAGAGCGGGGGACTGGGGAGGGGTGATAAAGCGCTCATTGTGAGCGATTATCACTACCCACTCACAGGGGTAAAAGGGTAAAAGGGAATGGAAGGGGAAAAGGGATACACAAACAGAGGTTGTGTTAACACAAACATGGGTTTCAAACACACAAACATGGGTTGATTTTACAATAACTACGGTTTTAAATACACAAACATGGGTTCGTATCAATAATCAAATGTACTTTTTGGGGGGGAAAAGCTGAATGGGACACGCAAATCAATGCAACTTTTGCTTTATGTCAGATATCACGTTTACTTTTACACAAACATGGGTTGAGTTAACAAAAACATGGGTTTCAAACACATAAACAGGGGTTGGTTTAACAATAACCAGGGTTTCAAATACACAAACATGGGTTCATAATTGTACTTTTTTGGGGAAAAGTTGTCAGTATCACTTTTTGGCTTAATATTATTTTAATGCGTTCCACAATTTTTTATTAATATAAATCTATTTTTTTCTGACAGAGGTGTCACACCAATTAATGATTGGCTGTGAGTGGGTAGATAAGCCGATCACCATGCGCGCTTTATCACCCCTCGGGACTGGGAGGGAGGGAAAACAATAGAGGGAAGGAATTATGAGGATTGAGGAGGGTCGAGAATTATTTTAGTACGACCGCCAAGTGTGGGTGATTTGCAGGAGAATTATTTTAGTGCGTACCGTGCAAGTTTCATGAAGTGAGAGAAGGTTCAAATGCTCGGGTTGATTAGTCAACCGGAGCATTTGATAAGTAGCAAAAGCTGTTTTTTCTACTGGTGTTGCGTACTAACTTTGTTTTGCAGAGACCGGCGGTTATAGATCAGTTCTAAACTGCAGAGCGTTTAGAATCGTTCTTTGTCCCGACACCGTATACTTTGACTATCGGTTTCGTGAACCTCATTCAAAGTGGGGGCTTCTGTAGACACATAATCATGTCTCCCCATTTAAGGATCCAATGATGAAACATACCGCGACATTAGTTGGCGCGACCCAACGGAAGAGCAATCTAAAGAACCATTCTAAAATGTGTTTCAAAATGATATTCTAAAGCCCAATTAATTATTCATCATGATTAATTGTATTTCAAGCCCATAAAATGTTTTAAATCCATTTTAAAAGCCTAATCAAATATTTATTATTTTAATGGATATTTTTCATATATATTTTATTATCTTTGATAAATAAATCAGATTTTTAATCCGTAAAATTCCATCTCCGGAATTTTAGGGATAAAAAAAGTATCTTCTAAAGACGCGCAATGGAATATGCTCGAATATTCTAGAATATGCGCCGGACGCGGAGGATGCGCTCAGCGCGCCACGTGCGTCCAGCACATTGGCCATATCGCGTCAGGCGAGCCAATGAGCGCCTGACACGTAGATTTTGTGACTCACACAGAGTCCTGCGTCAGACGCAAGTCTTGTGTGAGATGCAACATAATTTTCTATCTTTTCAAAACGTGTTTACACATGTGGATCTCTGATTGGGCTGGCTGCGTCAGGCACACCAATGTGCGCCTGACGCGTGGCACTGCGCCTGCCACGTAGGCAGCGCAAGGCTTGCGTGGAGTGCAAGTTTCCTTTTTCCTATAAATACCCGTCTTTTCCCGAATTACGGAGGGGCTTTTCATATTATTATTTTACGAATACAAAAACTTACGAATACCTCTACAATACACTTCGAATTCTCAAATACTTCAAACACTCAAAAAACATTCAAATACTTTCAATCAATCAATACTTCCACTCTGCGTTCTTGGTTCCACGATTGCTCCGCCTAAAGATCGTTGCGCTCTTCAATCTAAGCCGCATAGGTATAATCCTGAGGATGCTTGAATAAACTCTATTTTTATATTGAAGTTACTAACCATTTATTTCATGATGTAGATCTTTAATATAAAATCGCTCTGTACATTCTAAACCTCCTTCCTTCTTTTTATTTATTTTTCATACATTATTATCATACTTGCCTGATAATTATATGCATGCTACATGATTGTCCTGTTTCAATGCTTTTATCACCCACATGTTATTTTTGCTAATCAAAGACCTGAAGAACTGTTCTAACATTAATCAGATTAATTTGGACAACCTGCTAGGTTCCCTGTAAATTGATTGCCTAATAACATGTCACTAAAATTAGTCTTTTATGTGTTTCCTAAACCTACTTAGACTAAATATTTTTAGGGTGTTTAAAACGTTATTTGATTATTCGTTGGCATTAAATTTGTTATGAATCGATATTTAGTATAGGCCAACTTTGGGCGAATGTGGTTCATTATGACTATATTCGTACCCTCACCCCCGAACTCAATCTTTGGTTCATTTTGACCATCTATGGAGTCAGGACGGAGAAATCTACATTGGATAAGTCCCTAATTTGTCCCTACGGTTTTCCTATATCCAATTAGGTTTATGATTCTTCCTAAAAAGAATTGTTGGCGACTTCTTTCAAAATAATTTTCAATAAAACCTTTACACTGCGGTAGTCAAATCAAATACGCGCTCATCCTGCGTAGGCGAAATAAAAACACGCCTACACTCATATGGTCCTATGCACTTAGGACTTAGTTTCCCTTTCTTCCCAAATCGCATCACTCCTTTCATTGGGGACACCTTAAGCAACACTTTTTCACCCACTTCATAATTCTCTTCCCTTCGCTTCTGATCCGCATAGGACTTCTGCCAGTCCTGTGCAACCCTAATCTTCTCTTGAATGACTCGCACTTGATCCACAGTCTCTTGAATCATTTCAGGATCTAACACCACAGTCTCACTAATGTCGTTCCAGCACAAGGGACTATGACACTTCCTCCCATATAATGCTTCGAATGGAGCCATTTTCATACTAGCATGATAACTGTTGTTGTATGAGAACTCTATGAGGTCTAAATGGTCTTCCCAAGATCCCTGGTATTCTAAGGCACAGGCTCTTAACATGTCTTCCAAGGTCTGGATGGTTCCATCTGTTTGACCGTCTGTAGTTGGGTGAAAGTTTGCACTCATCAATAACTTACTACCATATGCTTCCTGGACCTTTTTCCAGAAATTCGAAAGGAATCGTGAATCCCTATCAGACACTATACTCGTGGGTACTCCATGCAATCGAATGACGTGTTTAACGTATGCTTTGGCTAGGGCTTCCATACTCCACGTGTCTTTCATGGGTATGAACCTCGCAGTTTTGGTCAATCTGTCCACTATCACCCATATTGTGTTATTGCCTCCCCGACTCCTAGGTATGGCTACGACGAAGTCCATATATATCGAATCCCATTTCCAAGTTGGAATGTCTAGAGGTTGGATTTTGCCTTGAGGTCTCTTGTGTTCACTCTTAACCTTCTGACACGTCAGACACTTGGAAACAAACTCGGCTACTGCCCTCTTCATTCCAGGCCACCAAAACATCTTTTTGAGTTCCTTATATAACTTATCCCCCCGGGTGGACGAAATAGTTCGTGTTATGACCTTCGCTCATTATCTTTTGCTTCAAATCCTCACATTTTTGCGGTACACACCACCGACCCTTGTAGTGTATACTCCCATCTTCATGGATTTCAACCCCTTCTAGTTTTCCCTCCTTAAGTTTCGCTTTGACTCGCTCAAGTTTCACATCCCCGGGCTGACCCTCATTTATTTCATCTAGGAAGTCAATGGATGGTTAGGGCACTCAATAACTTTTCCACTTCCCCTTCATGAACCACTTCTATCTGGAGTTTAGAGAATTCCTCACAAAGTTTGTCAGCAACTACCAAGGTGTTCAAGCTATGGCTAGATTTGCTACTCAATGCATCACCAACAACGTTGGCTTTACCGTCATGGTATTGTATGTCTAAGTCATAGTCCTGCGCTGTCTCATATTAAGGTTGACAGGCTAAAATCGTATCACCTAATCAAAAGTAATCCTAAACTCCTCTAACAAATAGTAGTCAGGGAAGTAGGGTCGAATCCACAGGGAAACGGTGTTCTTTTCCTAATTGTCGATCAAATCTAGATTATAGGGAACGAGTGTTTGTTGGTAATTATACTAAACTAGACAATAACTATATCGAGAATATCAATAATATAAAGTCTAGGGCGTAGGTTCACCAATGAATAATATTCTAGGATAAAACACAATAATAAAAAATGAATAACGCAGTCAAAAAGGTTGATTTCCTCTCTCGAGTCGAAATTAGCCATAGAATGATATTAACAGGCTCTCGCAATTTATTAATACCAACTCTACCTATTGAAACTAGCCTTAATATCAAGTTTATACCTCTCGGCGCATAACCTAATATTGCAATACTATAACAATCAAATCTGGCCAAATCGGATTGAATAGAGATAACACATTCTATAGGAATCAACATACATCATCAAAAATTAATACTTTATAAACATCCCTTCATAAATATTCACGGATCCCCTTAACCCTAGTTATAAACTACTCAATCATAATTGGGGAAAACATACTCATGATGAAATAAGTAAACATGGTGAATTAATAATTAAGGATTGAATAAGAATAACAAGAGAAAGAAGAAATACCAATTGTAGAAAAATCTTGCAAAAATCCCAACTTCTATTGAAAATCCAATGTAAAAATGGTAAAGAGTAATACTATGGTTCATGAGTAATTCAAATGTGCTTAGGAAAACTAAAGCTGAAACTATAATGTAAAAACGTGCTTTCTACCCTAAAAGGATAAGTTTTTATAAGAAAATAAGAGTCAGCGCAACACGCGCTTAAAACTCCTTAAAAATCGCCCCGCCCGGTCGGGCGGTTGACAGGTCAAAACCCGTAGAAAAAGTAAAACAGCGATCCGCCCGGCCGGGCAAGATCCCGCCCGGCCGGGCCCGCAAGAAATACCAAAACTGCTCATTTTCAAAACTTCATAACTTTCTCGTCTCTCGTCAAAATTCAGCATGTGACCAGTCGTTGGAAAGCTCTTCAAGTATACTTTCCAACCCAATTGGAATCAATCCATTATTATTTGTGTATCAAAAGTTATGAATAAAAGAGTATACAAGAGTCAGTTTTGGCACTTCTTTCGGCAATGCTTTGCTTCATTCTAGCCCAAATTCATCCCAGAGAGATGCTTTGTGATCCTCATGCAATCTACCTTCTTTATTCATGGTTGCTTAACTCAAGATTAGCCAACCATAGTCTATTTGCATTAATATCACCTGAAATTCATCAAAACAAGCAAACGGAGAGCAGTATAGCCAAACTTGAGTAAATCATGCAAATATGCACCTAAATGCTCTCATTTGAACTTGAAATGCAACCTAAATGAACCTAAAATCTATGTATAAATATGACTCATCAAACTCCCCCAAGCTAAACCATTGCTTGTCCTCAAGCAAAAAGATATAGACATTGGAGAAGAAAAACACCTACAATATGAGACTACAATAGAGCCAAACATTCAACTGAAACCACGAGAGATATAGCCACTACACAAAACAAGCATCGAAACAATATCGAACAAAGCCGGATAGCATATTATGTATCGCAATCAACTCTCCAAACATACCACAAACCATCTCCCCCAAGCTAGCTTTAACTAAACCTGATATACCTCACTATGGTCATGTGCACTCAAATCTCTCATGTGTTTAAGGGATAATAACTAACACTCAACCTAAATCAAGTCGACTCAGATGAAGCATATATACTCTTTAACTTTGACCCTTTGACTCACTTTCTATGAAATAATATAACACATAAAGATCAAGAGGACTTTAAAGGGTAGTAACGAGGCTGCAGTTAAAGGTATGGAAAATAATATAGAAAATGTGGTGGAAAAACCAAGAAAGGGGAGCATCATGTAAATGAAAACTTGACCAAAAAAAAAGGTCATAACAACTCCACGTAACAACCAACAATCTCCAAATATAACCAATACTTGGTTCATTCAAGAAATTCAAAAATAACCCTTTTTTCTTTCACTTTATTCATAACTCTGTTTTTCACTTTTTTTTTCATTTTTCACAAACTTTCTTTTGATTTCTTTTTGTTTATTTTTTTCAAACTTTTAATTCAATTTCCAAGCTCACTAAACATATTTTCCATCCAACTACACCACAAATCGAGCTTTATCATTCAATACAACCAAACCAAAACTAATACTCGCTCCCCTCAAGCAAGGCTTGGGACAAGAATCAAATGAGGTCAAAGGTTTATAATGTAGATATCAATTATACAATGTCAGAAAGGCTCAATGGGGATAGAGAAAGGATAATATGAAAACAATAATAACTTTGTAGCTAAGATCACGAAAAAAAATGCCTCAATCATATCAAAATGTCTACAGTATCACACATCAAAGAGTACCAAGTCAAAATCAAGATCAATCCGACAACTGAGGAACTATTCACACATGAAAGAACAATACTGACACGGATACGTCAGTTCATAGGCACAAAAGCTCACTTGGGTTAAGGTGTCTGCATAGTAAAGTTAAATCGAGCCAGAGAGACATCAAACAATCTTACCACAAACAATCAATTGCAAAATAATTGTACTATGAAGAATCATGAACAAGATGAATGACGCTTAGGAGGTGTAGTGAAATATCAATAAGGTTCTCAAAAAGTGCTAGCAATAGTCTCATAGATGCAAACTAACATGATATGAAATCTAAAATGAAAAACAAAATTCTAATGCAACTAAGAAAACAATACATTTTTTTTCGTTACATGTAAACTCCCACCCCTAATGAGCGGTACAAACCATGTAACAATCCTACTAAAGCAATAAATCTAAACTAGTATGCAACTAACATGTACGAAGTGACATCCTTCCCCAAGCCGAACTTCACATTGTCCTCAATGTGAACACTAAGAAGAACAACGAAGAAAAATAAAAGGAAAGGATACAACTCACAGAAAAGGCGGATAATGAACATAGAGTGTGCCAAACAGTATTGACACTTCCACCACAACCAAAAGCACTTCACTTCAACCTCAATCAGAAGAATCCAATGCCTTGAGTAACTTATCAAATGCTCCTGCAAACATGTCACTAAAAACAAGATATGGCTTGATTGCAAGCACATCTATCTTCACAAACATAATGTCAGCGGGAACAAAATAAAAGTGAAGACAAGAAGAATCAAAAGAAAATGGAGAAAATGAAGACAAAGTATAACTTTCCTGTATTTGTTGTGTAGACACCAGAGATCTCAAGGAAAGAATATCAACAATGTCAACTTGGCCAAATGTATCTTTTAATGGTGGCCCTTTTAGAAAATATGAGGGAAATAAAATAGGATGGGAAGAAACAAGATCAAGCCTTCTTGAAAATGGAATATGGGGACAAGAAATTATAGGTTCAACCTCTACAGTTTCACTTACAATGTCACCACCCTCTAGAATAGGCTCATTAACAAAGTGGTTTGTAACTAAAAGTTTCTCCTCCACCAAAACATTCATCCTATCCATATTTTTCTCATTTTCATCATTCCTTTCGATATCGGGAGTCATATAATCACCATTCTCCACTGACATGGCATTCTCAACACAATCATCATCATCATAGGAAAACATATTTTGGTCTCTTATTTGTTGAATGCCTGATAATTAATTAACCATCAACTGTTGTTGGTCACACAATTTCTTAAGGCTAGCACTGAATTCTTTGTCAAACTCAGTCAATTGTTTCATTAAATCAAGAAGATATGTAATACACTGTGATGATTGTTGTTGAGGATAGTTATGCAAGTCCAATTAGGGAGGGGAGATCCAATTATGCACATAAGACTCATAGGGAGCATATGGTAATCCATTGTAGTCTAAGTTAGGATTGGAAGAATATTGATTATCATAAGATGCACAAAAATTAGAATTCGAATAATCAAAAGATGCATCATAATCAGGCACTTGACCATCCCAACAATTATAACCATATTGTCCCTGACAATCAGTAAAATTTGCTCCATAATGGTGATTCCACTCCATTATAACACAGTCAGAGGAGATTTAAACCAAAAAATATATATATATATACAATTCTAGGGAACACATGTTCCTTTGAATGGGGCTTAGTATAGACAAGGAATAATCTAGACTCTAAGACAATTAAAAATTAAACAAAACCGTTTCCCCGGCAACGGCGCCAAATTTTGACAGGCTAAAATCGTATCACCTAATCAAAAGTAATCCTAAAGTCCTCTAACAAATAGTAGTCAGGGAAGTAGGGTCGAATCCACAGGGAAACAGTGTTCTTTTCCTAATTGTCGATCAAATCTAGATAATAGGGAACGAGTGTTTGTTGGTAATTATACTAAACTAGACAATAACTATATCGAGAATATCAATAATATAAAGTCTAGGGCATAGGTTCACCAATGAACAATATTCTAGGATGAAACACAATAATAAAAAATGACTAACGCAGTCAAACAGGTTGATTTCCTCTCTCGAGTCGAAATTAACCATAGAATGATATTAACAGGCTCTCGCAATTTATTAATACCAACTCTACCTATTGAAACTAGCCTTAATATCAAGTTTATACCTCTCGGCGCATAACCTAATATTACAATACTATAACAATCAAATCTGGCCAAATCGGATTGAATTGAGATAATACATTCAATAGGAATCAACATACATCATAAAAAATTAATACTTTATAAACATCCCTTCATGAAAATTCATGGATCCCCTTAACCCTAGAAATAAACTACTCAATCATAATTGGGGAAAACATACTCATGCTGAAATAAGTAAACATGGTGAATTAATAATTAAGGATTGAATAAGAATAACAAGAGAAAGAAGAAATACCAATTGAAGAAAAATCTTGCAAAAATCCTAACTTCTATTGAAAATCCAATGTAAAAATGGTAAAGAGTAATACTATGGTTCATGAGTAATTCAAATGTGCTTAGGAAAACTAAAGCTGAAACTATAATGTAAAAACGTTCTTTCTACCCTAAAAGGATAAGTATTTATAAGAAAATAAGAGTCAGCGCAACACGCGCTTAAAACTCCTTAAAAATCGCCCCGCCCGGGCTGCCGGGGCGGATCCCGCCCGGTCGGGCGGTTGACAGGTCAAAACCCGTAGAAAAAGTAAAACAGCGATCCGCCCGGCCGGGCAAGATTCCCCCCTGGCCGGGCAAGATTCCCCCCTGGCCGGGCCCGCAAGAAATACCAAAACTGCTCATTTTCAAAACTTCATAACTTTCTCGTCTCTCGTCAAAATTTAGCATGTGACCAGTCGTTGGAAAGCTCTTCAAGTATACTTTCCAACCCAATTGGAATCAATCCAGTATCATTTGTGTATCTAAAGTTATGAATAAAAGAGTATACAAGAGTTAGTTTTGGCACTTCTTTCAGCGATGCTTTGCTTCATTCTAGCCCAAATTCATCCCAGAGAGATGCTTTGTGATCCTCATGCAATCTACCTTCTTTATTCATGTTTGCTTAACTCAAGATTAGCCAACCATAGTCTATTTGCATTAATATCACCTGAAATTCATCAAAACAAGCAAACGGAGAGCAGTATAGCCAAACATGAGTAAATCATGCAAATATGCACCTAAATGCTCTCATTTGAACTTGAAATGCAACCTAAATGAACCTAAAATCTATGTATAAATATGACTCATCAAACTCCCCCAAGCTAAACCATTGCTTGTCCTCAAGCAATAAGATATAGACATTGGAGAAGAAAAACACCTACAATATGAGACTACAATAGAGCCAAACACTCAACTGAAACCACGAGAGATATAGCCACTACACAAAACAATCATCGAAACAATATCGAACAAAGCCGCATAGCATATTATGTATCGCAATCAAATCTCCAAATATACCACAAACCATCTCCCCCAAGCTAGATTTAACTAAACCTGACATACCTCACTATGGTCATGTGCACTCAAATCTCTCATGTGTTTAAGGGATAATAAATAACACTCAACCTAAATCAAGTCGACTCAGATGAAGCATATACTCTTTAACTTTGACCCTTTGACTCACTTTCTATGAAATAATATAACACATAAAGATCAAGAGGACTTTAAAGGGTAGTAACGAGGCTGCAGTTAAAGATATGGAAAATAATATAGAAATTGTGGTGGAAAAACCATGAAAAGGGAGCATCATGTAAATGAAAACTTGACCCAAAAAAAAGGTCATAACAACTCCACGCAACAACCAACAATCTCCAAATATAACCAATACTTGGTTCATTCAAGAAATTCAAAAATAACCCTTTTTTCTTTCACTTTATTCATAACTCTTTTTTTCACTTTTTTTTTCATTTTTCACAAACTTTCTTTTGATTTCTTTTTGTTTATTTTTTTTTTCAAACTTTTAATTCAATTTCCAAGCTCACTAAACATATTTTCCATCCAACTACACCACAAATCGAGCTTTATCATTCAATACAACCAAACCAAAACTAATACTCGCTCCCCTCAAGCAAGGCTTGGGACAAGAATAAAATAAGGTCAAAGGTTTATAATGTAGATATCAATTTTACAATGTCAGAAAGGCTCAATGGGGATAGAGAAAGGATAATATGAAAACAATAATAACTTTGTAGCTAAGATCACGAAAAAAATGCCGCAATCATATCAAAATGTCTACACTATCACACATCAAAGAGTACCAAGTCAAAATCAAGATCAATCCGACAACTGAGGAACTATTCACACATGAAAGAACAATACTGACACGGATACGTCAGTTCATAGGCACAAAAGCTCACTTGGGTTAAGGTGTCTGCATAGTAAAGTTAAATCGAGCCAGAGAGACATCAAACAATCTTACCATAAATAATCAATTGCAAAATAATTGTGCTATGAAGAATCATGAACAAGATGAATGACGCTTAGGAGGTGTAGTGAAATATCAATAAGGTTCTCAAAAAGTGCTAGCAATAGTCTCATAGATGCAAACTAACATGATATGAAATCTAGAATGAAAAAAAAAATCTAATGCAACTAAGAAAACAATACATTTTTTTTCGTTACATGTAAATTCCCACCCCTAATGAGCGGCACAAACCATGTAACAATCCTACTAAAGCAATAAATCTAAACTAGTATGTAACTAACATGTACGAAGTGACATCCTTCCCCAAGCCGAACTTCACATTGTCCTCAATGTGAACACTAAGAAGAACAACGAAGAAAAAGAAAAGGGAAGGATACAACTCACAGAAAAGACGGATAATGAACATAGAGTGTGCCAAACAGTATTGACACTTCCACCACAACCAAAAGCACGTCACTTCAACCTCAATCAGAAGAATCCAATGCCTTGAGTAACTTATCAAATGCTCCTGCAAACATGTCACTGAAAACAAGATATGACTTGATTGCAAGCACATCTATCTTCACAAACATAATGTCAGCAGGAACAAAATAAAAGTGAAGACAAGAAGAATCAAAAGAAAATGGAGAAAATGAAGACAAAGTATAACTTTCCTGTATTTGTTGTGTAGACACCAGAGATCTCAAGGAAAGAATATCAACAATGTCAACTTGGCCAAATGTATCTTTTAATGGTGGCCCTTTTAGAAAATATGAGGGAAATAAAATAGGATGGGAAGAAACAAGATCAAGCCTTCTTGAAAATGGAATATGGGGACAAGAAATTATAGGTTCAACCTCTATAGTTTCACTTATAATGTCACCACCCTCTAAAATAGGCTCATTAACAAAGTGGTTTGTAACTAAAAGTTTCTCCTCCACCAAAACATTCATCCTATCCATATTTTTCTCATTTTCATCATTCCTTTCGATATCGGGAGTCATATAATCACCATTCTCCACTGACATGGCATTCTCAACACAATCATCATCATCATAGGAAAACATATTTTGGTCTCTTATTTGTTGAATGCCTGATAATTAATTAACCATCAACTGTTGTTGGTCACACAATTTCTTAAGGCTAGCACTGAATTCTTTGTCAAACTCAGTCAATTGCTTCATTAAATCAAGAAGATATGTAATACACTGTGATGATTGTTGTTGAGGATAGTTATGCAAGTCCAATTGGGGAGGGGAGTTCCAATTATGCACATAAGACTCATAGGGAGCATATGGTAATCCATTGTAATCTAAGTTAGGATTGGAATAATATTGATTATCATAAGATGCACAAAAATTAGAATTCGAATAATTAAAAGATGCATCATAATCAGGCACTTGACCATCCCAACAATTATAACCATATTGTCCCTGACAATCAGTAAAATTTGCTCCATAATGGTGATTCCACTCCATTATAACACAGTCAGAGGAGATTTAAACCAAAAAATATATATATATATACAATTCTAGGGAACACATGTTCCTTTGAATGGGGCTTAGTATAGACAAGGAATAATCTAGACTCTAAGACAATTAAAAATTAAACAAAACCGTTTCCCCGGCAACAGCGCCAAATTTTGACAGGCTAAAATTGTATCACCTAATCAAAAGTAATCCTAAAGTCCTCTAACAAATAGTAGTCAGGGAAGTAGGGTCGAATCCACAGGGAAACAGTGTTCTTTTCCTAATTGTCGATCAAATCTAGATTATAGGGAACGAGTGTTTGTTGGTAATTATACTAAACTAGACAATAACTATATCGAGAATATCAATAATATAAAGTCTAGGGCATAGGTTCACCAATGAACAATATTCTAGGATGAAACACAATAATAAAAAATGACTAACGCAGTCAAACAGGTTGATTTCCTCTCTCGAGTCGAAATTAACCATAGAATGATATTAACAGGCTCTCGCAATTTATTAATACCAACTCTACCTATTGAAACTAGCCTTAATATCAAGTTTATACCTCTCGACGCATAACCTAATATTGCAATACTATAACAATCAAATCTGGCCAAATCGGATTGAATTGAGATAATACATTCAATAGGAATCAATATACATCATCAAAAATTAATACTTTATAAACATCCCTTCATAAAAATTCATGGATCCCCATAACCCTAGAAATAAACTACTCAATCATAATTAGGGAAAACATACTCATACTGAAATAAGTAAACATGGTGAATTAATAATTAAGGATTGAATACGAATAACAAGAGAAAGAAGAAATACCAATTGAAGAAAAATCTTGCAAAAATCCTAACTTCTATTGAAAATCCAATGTAAAAATGGTAAAGAGTAATACTATGGTTCATGAGTAATTCAAATGTGCTTAGGAAACCTAAAGCTGAAACTATAATGTAAAAACGTGCTTTCTACCCTAAAAGGATAAGTATTTATAAGAAAATAAGAGTCGCCGCAACACGCGCTTAAAACTCCTTAAAAATCGCCCGCCCGGCCGTCGGGCGGATCCCGCCCGGCCGTCGGGCGGATCCCGCCTCGGGCTGTCGGGCGGATCCCGCCCGGCCGTCGGTTGAGTGTCAAAACCCGTTGAAAAAGTAAAACAGCGATCCGCCCGGCCGGGCAAGATTCCCCCCTGGCCGGGCCCGCAAGAAATACCAAAACTGCTCATTTTCAAAACTTCTTAACTTTCTCGTCTCTCGTCAAAATTCAAAACTACTGAAATGATTTCATCATCAAGGCAATATAAAAAAAAAGATAATATACCAACAAAAGAGGAGAGAGCAAGAACAACAAAGAACTCCAACAACCGAGGAATCCTTAATAATTTCATCAAGACCAACATCACCCCCACTTGCATTCTACTCCGGAAACTCTTACTAGCTAATTCCACTTGCATCTAGTCGACTCTATAATAATATCGAATAAAACTTCCCATAAAATTAAACCATTTTCATAACATTCAATTACAAAATATAGTATATGATTCTATAAACCATTAATTTCACCTGGATAAAGTTACAATGATAACAAGTATCGGGCGTCAACATTTTCCACATAGAAAACATCACAACTAGGGCTCAAAGAGAGCAAAACTAAAACATAATACCAACAATTACCAATTGCAATATACAAAGATAAGCCATTTTATTGCCAAAGAAGGGCAACCAGTCAAAAGCATTACCTTCCCGTAAACAACCTTCAATCCTCTCCAATCCACAAAGTTACGAGCTTTGGACCACGAGCGAGAACCAACCCACTCGGCTCACGGAATCTTCATAAATCAACGGAGTTCTCGTTAAAAATCAAATGAACGAGACTAGATTTCACACCAAGACTAGTTCACCAAAGAAGATTATTCAACATAAAAAAACAAAACTATTTATGACGAAAAATCGTGAAAGTACTAGATGAATACCATTTTGTCAATCTCACTTTCCCTTGTCGATTAATATGAACCACTTAACCGAACTGAAATCACATTTCAATTACTACATTGATTAACCATTTCCACACTGCCTTATAAATCAATCACATCTCATCTCATGTTCGGAGAATCGATCAATTTCAGTCAAAAATCAATGATTAACCATTAGTGCATAGGGTTGTGGAACTTTTGAATTGTATATATTTGATAAGTTACGAATTATTTCTCATACATAACCTCAAATTTATGTCGCCTTGGTTCCATCAACTCGTAAAGCATGCAAGTGCTCATTCGGATATGAAGCACACCAAGCAAGAGGCACACCAAGGGTTTTCAAAACAAGACCAAGTTCAAAAACAATTTAGTTACTTAGAACAACTCAACAAACTGATTTTATAATTTAACTTAACTATATAGAAAGTGATCGGATTTTATAATTTAACTTAACCGAACAAACCGATTTTGCTATTATACCAAAGATTCGTAAATGGGTTTGAGGAGCAAGTACCCATACAAATTCGTAATGAAAAGAGAGAGAGATTAGGAGCTTAAACCTTGATAAGAATGCCTCAAATTGATTTGGGTGCACAATGGCGACAACCAACATTCGTACAACGTGCAGCAGTGAGATGAGCACCAACGGAACCGCGGCGGCGGAGTACCGCCAAGCAAATACTGAGGCAGTAGCAGCAAGAGCGGCGCACCACCGACAGAACTGAAGAGAGAAAACTTCTTGAACTGCGCACCACTCTTGCAGATCTTTAACAAAGACGGCACGACCACTACACCTCCACCACCGCTGGTTTGGTTTTGTGTGGTTGTTGGTGAAGATTCACGAAGAGAGAGAATGAAGAAGACCCCTCGCCAGCGAACCACCAAACGTCGTGAACCCTCGCCGGTGAACCACCAAACGCTGTGAACCCTCACCGGCGAAGAAGTGTGAGAGGAGAGAGATGATGCGGTGAGAAGAAGGGGGATGGGTTAAGGGGAATTAGGACTTAGGAGGAGAGAGAAATAGGGTTCAGCGGTGCTCAAGGGAGTAACACGGGGGAAAATGGGAATGGGTGGGGTTTTATTTCATTTTTGGGTTGTTGAAGGGCTGCGGTTAGCCCAAAAAACGCAGCCCTTTTATCAATTAGGGCTGCGGTTAACCTAAAAACCGCAGCCCTTAATTTAAGGGTTGCGGTTTTTGCATTAACCGCAGCCCTTGCACTGCAGCCCTTGCGTTTTTAAACCACTTTGTAATTTGTAACTAAAAGTTTCTCCTCCACCAAAACATTCATCCTATCCATATTTTTCTCATTTTCATCATTCATTTCGATATCGGGAGTCATATAATCACCATTCTCCACTGACATGGCATTCTCAACACAATCATCATCATCATAGGAAAACATATTTTGGTCTCTTATTTGTTGAATGCCTGATAATTAATTAACCATCAACTGTTGTTGGTCACACAATTTCTTAAGGCTAGCACTGAATTCTTTGTCAAACTCAGTCAATTGTTTCATTAAATCAAGAAGATATGTAATACACTGTGATGATTGTTGTTGAGGATAGTTATGCAAGTCCAATTGGGGAGGGGAGTTCCAATTAAGCACATAAGACTCATAGGGAGCATATGGTAATCCATTGTAATCTAAGTTAGGATTGGAAGAAATTGATTATCATAAGATGCACAAAAATTAGAATTCGAATAATCAAAAGATGCATCATAATCAGGCACTTGACCATCCCAACAATTATAACCATATTGTCCCTGACAATCAGTAAAATTTGCTCCATAATGGTGATTCCACTCCATTATAACACAGTCACAGGAGATTTAAACCAAAAAAATATATATATATACAATTCTAGGGAACACATGTTCCTTTGAATGGGGCTTAGTATAGACAAGGAATAATCTAGACTCTAAGACAATTAAAAATTAAACAAAACCGTTTCCCCGGCAACGGCGCCAAATTTTGACAGGCTAAAATTGTATCACCTAATCAAAAGTAATCCTAAAGTCCTCTAACAAATAGTAGTCAGGGAAGTAGGGTCGAATCCACAGGGAAACAGTGTTCTTTTCCTAATTGTCGATCAAATCTAGATTATAGGAAACGAGTGTTTGTTGGTAATTATACTAAACTAGACAATAACTATATCGAGAATATCAATAATATAAAGTCTAGGGCATTGGTTCACCAATGAACAATATTCTAAGATGAAACACAATAATAAAAAATGACTAACGCAGTCAAACAGGTTGATTTCCTCTCTCGAGTCGAACTTAACCATAGAATGATATTAACAGGCTCTCGCAATTTATTAATACCAACTCTACCTATTGAAACTAGCCTTAATATCAAGTTTATACCTCTTGGCGCATAACCTAATATTGCAATACTATAACAATCAAATCTGGTCAAATCGGATTGAATTGAGATAATACATTCAATAGGAATCAACATACATCATAAAAAATTAATACTTTATAAACATCCCTTCATAAAAATTCATGGATCCCCTTAACCCTAGAAATAAACTACTCAATCATAATTGGGGAAAACATACTCATGCTGAAATAAGTAAACATGGTGAATTAATAATTAAGGATTGAATAAGAATAACAAGAGAAAGAAGAAATACCAATTGAAGAAAAATCTTGCAAAAATCCTAACTTCTATTGAAAATCAAATGTAAAAATGGTAAAGAGTAATATTATGGTTCATGAGCAATTCAAATGTGCTTAGGAAAACTAAAGCTGAAACTATAATGTAAAAACGTGCTTTCTACCCTAAAAGGATAAGTATTTATAAGAAAATAAGAGTCAGCGCAACACGCGCTTAAAACTCCTTAAAAATCGCCCCGCCCGGGCTGTCGGGGCGGATCCCGCCCGGTCGGGCGGTTGACAGGTCAAAACCCGTAGAAAAAGTAAAACAGCGATCCGCCCGGCCGGGCAAGATTCCCCCCTGGTCGGGCCCGCAAGAAATACCAAAACTGCTCATTTTCAAAACTTCATAACTTTCTCGTCTCTCGTCAAAATTCAGCATGTGACCAGTCGTTGGAAAGCTCTTCAAGTATACTTTCCAACCCAATTAGAATCAATCCATTATCATTTGTGTATCAAAAGTTATGAATAAAAGAGTATACAAGAGTTAGTTTTGGCACTTCTTTCAGCAATGCTTTGCTTCATTCTAGCCCAAATTCATCCCAGAGAGATGCTTTGTGATCCTCATGCAATCTAACTTCTTTATTCATGTTTTCTTAACTCAAGATTAGCCAACCATAGTCTATTTGCATTAATATCACCTGAAATTCATCAAAACAAGCAAACGGAGAGCAGTATAGCCAAACTTGAGTAAATCATGCAAATATGCACCTAAATGCTCTCATTTGAACTTGAAATGCAACCTAAATGAACCTAAAATCTATGTATAAATATGACTCATCAAACTCCCCCAAGCTAAACCATTGCTTGTTCTCAAGCAATAAGATATAGACATTGGAGAACAAAAACACCTACAACATGAGACTACAATAGAGCCAAACACTCAACTGAAACCACGAGAGATATAGCCACTACACAAAACAATCATCGAAACAATATCGAACAAAGCCACATAGCATATTATGTATCGCAATCAAATCTCCAAATATACCACAAACCATCTCCCCCAAGCTAGATTTAACTAAACCTGACATACCTCACTATGGTCATGTGCACTCAAATCTCTCATGTGTTTAAGGGATAACAAATAACACTCAACCTAAATCAAGTCGACTCAGATGAAGCATATACTCTTTAACTTTGACCCTTTGACTCACTTTCTATGAAATAATATAACACATAAAGATCAAGAGGACTTTAAAGGATAGTAACGAGGCTGCAGTTAAAGGTATGGAAAATAATATAGAAATTGTGGTGGAAAAACCATGAAAGGGGAGCATCATGTAAATGAAAACTTGACCCAAAAAAAAGGTCATAACAACTCCACGCAACAACCAACAATCTCCAAATATAACCAATACTTGGTTCATTCAAGAAATTCAAAAATAACCCTTTTTTCTTTCACTTTATTCATAAGTCTTTTTTTCACTTTTTTTTTCATTTTTCACAAACTTTCTTTTGATTTCTTTTTGTTTATTTTTTTTTTCAAACTTTTAATTCAATTTCCAAGCTCACTAAACATATTTTCCATCCAACTACACCACAAATCGAGCTTTATCATTCAATACAACCAAACCAAAACTAATACTCGCTCCCCTCAAGCAAGGCTTGGGACAAGAATCAAATAAGGTCAAAGGTTTATAATGTAGATATCAATTTTACAATGTCAGAAAGGCTCAATGGGGATAGAGAAAGGATAATATGAAAACAATAATAACTTTGTAGCTAAGATCACGAAAAAAAATGCCGCAATCATATCGAAATGTCTACACTATCACACATCAAAGAGTACCAAGTCAAAATCAAAATCAATCCGACAACTGAGGAACTATTCACACATGAAAGAACAATACTAACACGGATACGTCAGTTCATAGGCACAAAAGCTCACTTGGGTTAAGGTGTCTGCATAGTAAAGTTAAATCGAGCCAGAGAGACATCAAACAATCTTACCACAAACAATCAATTGCAAAATAATTGTGCTATGAAGAATCATGAACAAGATGAATGACGCTTAGGAGGTGTAGTGAAATATCAATAAGGTTCTCAAAAAGTGCTAGCAATAGTCTCATAGATGCAAACTAACATGATATGAAATCTAAAATGAAAAAAAAAATCTAATGCAACTAAGAAAACAATACATTTTTTTTCGTTACATGTAAACTCCCACCCCTAATGAGCGGTACAAACCATGTAACAATCCTACTAAAGCAATAAATCTAAACTAGTATGCAACTAACATGTACGAAGTGACATCCTTCCCCAAGCCGAACTTCACATTGTCCTCAATGTGAACACTAAGAAGAACAACGAAGAAAAAGAAAAGGGAAGGATACAACTCACAGAAAAGGCGGATAATGAACATAGAGTGTGCCAAACAGTATTGACACTTCCACCACAACCAAAAGCACGTCACTTCAACCTCAATCAGAAGAATCCAATGCCTTGAGTAACTTATCAAATGCTCCTGCAAACATGTCACTGAAAATAAGATATGGCTTGATTGCAAGCACATCTATCTTCACAAACATAATGTCAGCAGGAACAAAATAAAAGTGAAGACAAGAAGAATCAAAAGAAAATGGAGAAAATGAAGACAAAGTATAACTTTCCTGTATTTGTTGTGTAGACACCAGAGATCTCAAGGAAAGAATATCAACAATGTCAACTTGGCCAAATGTATCTTTTAATGGTGGCCCTTTTAGAAAATATGAGGGAAATAAAATAGGATGGGAAGAAACAAGATCAAGCCTTCTTGAAAATGGAATATGGGGACAAGAAATTATAGGTTCAACCTCTACAGTTTCACTTACAATGTCACCACTCTCAAAAATAGGCTCATTAACAAAGTGGTTTATAACTAAAAGTTTCTCCTCCACCAAAACATTCATCCTATCCATATTTTTCTCATTTTCATCATTCCATTCGATATCGGGAGTCATATAATCACCATTCTCCACTGACATGGCATTCTCAACACAATCATCATCATCATAGGAAAACATATTTTGGTCTCTTATTTGTTGAATGCCTGATAATTAATTAACCATCAACTGTTGTTGGTCACACAATTTCTTAAGGCTAGCACTGAATTCTTTGTCAAACTCAGTCAATTGTTTCATTAAATCAAGAAGATATGTAATACACTGTGATGATTGTTGTTGAGGATAGTTATGCTAGTCCAATTGGGGAGGGGAGTTCCAATTATGCACATAAGACTCATAGGGAGAATATGGTAATCCATTGTAATCTAAGTTAGGATTGGAAGAATATTGATTATCATAAGATGCACAAAAATTAGAATTCGAATAATCAAAAGATGCATCATAATCAGGCACTTGACCATCCCAACAATTATAACCATATTGTCCCTGACAATCAGTAAAATTTGCTCCATAATGGTGATTCCACTCCATTATAACACAGTCAGAGGAGATTTAAACCAAAAAAAATATATATATATATACAATTCTAGGGAACACATGTTCCTTTGAATGGGGCTTAGTATAGACTAGGAATAATCTAGACTCTAAGACAATTAAAAATTAAACAAAACCGTTTCCCCGGTAACGGCGCCAAATTTTGACAGGCTAAAATTGTATCACCTAATCAAAAGTAATCCTAAAGTCCTCTAACAAATAGTAGTCAGGGAAGTAGGGTCGAATCCACAGGGAAACAGTGTTCTTTTCCTAATTGTCGATCAAATCTAGATTATAGGGAACGAGTGTTTGTTGGTAATTATACTAAACTAGACAATAACTATATCGAGAATATCAATAATATAAAGTCTAGGGCATAGGTTCACCAATGAACAATATTCTTGGATGAAACACAATAATAAAAAATGACTAACGCAGTCAAACAGGTTGATTTCCTCTCTCGAGTCGAAATTAACTATAGAATGATATTAACAGGCTCTCGCAATTTATTAATACCAACTCTACCTATTGAAACTAGCCTTAATATCAAGTTTATACCTCTCGGCGCATAACCTAATATTGCAATACTATAACAATCAAATCTGGCCAAATCGGATTGAATTGAGATAATACATTCAATAGGAATCAACATACATCATCAAAAATTAATACTTTATAAACATCCCTTCATAAAAATTCATGGATCCCCTTAACCCTAGAAATAAACTTGTCAATCATAATTGGGGAAAACATACTCATGCTGAAATAAGTAAACATGGTGAATTAATAATTAAGGATTGAATAAGAATAACAAGAGAAAGAAGAAATACCAATTGAAGAAAAATCTTGCAAAAATCCTAACTTCTATTGAAAATACAATGTAAAAATGGTAAAGAGTAATACTATGGTTCATGAGTAATTCAAATGTGCTTAGGAAAACTAAAGCTGAAACTATAATGTAAAAACGTGCTTTCTACCCTAAAAGGATAAGTATTTATAAGAAAATAAGAGTCAGCGCAACACACGCTTAAAACTCCTTAAAAATCGCCCCGCCCTGGCTGCCGGGGCGGATCCCGCCCGGTCGAGCGGTTGACAGGTCAAAACCCGTAGAAAAAGTAAAACAGCGATCCGTCCGGTCGGGCAAGATTCCCCCCTGGCCGGGCCCGCAAGAAATACCAAAACTGCTCATTTTCAAAACTTCATAACTTTCTCGTCTCTCGTCAAAATTCAGCATGTGACTAGTCGTTGGAAAGCTCTTCAAGTATACTTTCCAACCCAATTGGAATCAATCCATTATCATTTATGTATCAAAAGTTATGAATAAAAGAGTATACAAGAGTCAGTTTTGGCACTTCTTTCAGCAATGCTTTGCTTCATTCTAGCCCAAATTCATCCCAGAGAGATGCTTTGTGATCCTCATGCAATCTACCTTCTTTATTCATGTTTGCTTAACTCAAGATTAGCCAACCATAGTCTATTTGCATTAATATCACCTGAAATTCATCAAAACAAGCAAACGGAGAGCAGTATAGCCAAACTTGAGTAAATCATGCAAATATGCACCTAAATGCCCTCATTTGAACTTGAAATGCAACCTAAAATCTATGTATAAATATGACTCATCAAAGGTCTTTCTGGGTGAAGATGTATTTGAGGCTTTTGTATCAGTGAAAATTCGACAAGTCACCCCGTAAAGGTAATGTCTCCAGATTTTTAAGGCAAAGACAATTGCGGCCAACTCTAGGTCATGTGTTGGGTAATTAACTTCATATGGTTTCAGTTGACGGGATGCATAAGCTATGACTTTCCCATTTTGAATAAGAACACAACCCAACCCATTCTTTGACGCATCACTATAGACATCATACCCCTCATCCCCGTTAGGCAAGGCTAGAACAGGTGCTAAGGTAATCTCTCTTTGAGTGTTTGAAAGGCTTTCTCACTGTCTTCAGTCCAGTTAAACTTCCAATCATTCTTCATTAAGTTAGTCATGGGTTTTGCTATCTTCGAAAAGTCTTTCACAAACCTCCTATAACAACCGGCTAAACCCAAGAAATTCCTTATATCTGTGACATTCTTTGGTGTAGGCCATTCACTCACAGCTTTTATCTTTGCAGGATCTACTGACACACCCTCCTTAGAGACGAAATGACCCAAAAATGACACTTTTTCTAACCAAAATTCACACTTAGAAAACTTTGCATACAGTTGGTTCTCCCTAAGTGTCTGTAAAATAAGCCTCAAATGTCCCTCATGTTCCTCCTTGCTCCTTGAATAGATCAATATATCGTCTATGAACACGACTATAAATTTATCGAGGTAGGGTTAAAAAATCCTATTCATGAGGTCCATGAAAATAGCAGGTGCATTGGTTAACCCAAAAGGCATGACTGTAAACTCATAGTGTCCATACCTAGTCCTGAAAGCAGTTTTAGGTATATCTTGATCAGCAATCCTCAATTGATGGTAGCCAGACCTTAAGTCTATGTTAGAGAACATCCTTGCACCCTGAAGTTGGTCAAACAAGTCATCTATCCTAGGTAATGGATATTTGTTTTTCACAGTGACATTGTTCAACTCACGGTAGTTTATACACAACCTCAAACTACCATCCTTCTTCTTCACAAATAAGACAGGGGCTCCCCATGGTGACATACTAGGTCTAATGTACCCCTTCTCTAGTAGTTCTTCCAACTGGTTTTTCAACTCGTTCAATTCTGCTGGAGCCATTCGGTATGGGGCTTTGGAGATAGGTCCAGTTCCAGGTACTAGGTCAACAGTGAACTCTACATCTCTCCTTGGCGGCATACCAGATATCTCTTCAGGAAAAACATCCTAAAATTCTCTGAATATAGGCACATCCTCAGGTCTCAATGGATCATCCTCCACCCTTCTCACGAAACACATAAATAGAGGTCATCCTTTGTCTATATAGCTCTTAAGTTGCAAGGTATTGATTACTTTAAACCCTGGTTCTCGAGGTATTCTCCTATATGACACCCTTTTCCCCACAGAGTCTCTCAGTTCCACCTTCTGTGCATCACAGTCTATCTTAGCCTTGTACTTCCCAAGCTAATCCATTCCCAAAATGACGTCTAGGTTCGATAGATTAAACTCTATTAGATCGGAAGGAAAGAAACCCTCCCTTATTTTCAGTGAGACGTTTAGGAATTTCTTAGAGCAATTAACAGTATCCCCAGACGGAATAACTATAGGCATAGAAATTGACTCGGACTCAACCAGCGCTAGAGTTCTAAAAGTTGTATGGGCAATAAAAGAAAAAGATGCTCCAGAATCGAATAATACTTTAACAGGAATTGAGTACCCGTGACAACATCTCTACGAGCTTCCTCTTCGCTAGCCGTCATCATATACAGCTTCCCTTTGCCCTTATTATCATTGTTGTTGGTCACATGGTTCCCATTTGGTGCCTGATTATTTGCATTGGTTGGTGGTTTGGAGTAATTAGAGTTCCCTGACCCATTGAATGCATTTCCACCATTCCCATTCCCATTCCCATTCCTAGGCTTATCTCCATAGTTCCCTTTCTTTTGACAGTTGGGGTTAACCTTATTCTTCGAATAGCACTCGTACGCTCTATGCCCCATTTTCCCACATTCACGACACTCCATCTTATTACCCTCGTAATCCCTCCCATGATGGTTGATTGGGCACTTCTTACACCTGTACACACGCTTAGGTCTGCGGTTGTTGGTGTTATTGTTGCGGTTATTGTTATTGTGGTGAGTGTTGTTGTTGTTGGCTCCCTTACGGTGTTTCTTTTCAAATCTCTAAACCTCGGGGTTTGGATTCTCCTTTCGTTTCTCACCTTGTTTACCACCTTCCTCTCGTTTCCTTATTGCATATAAGTGGGCAGCTTTGCCAAAAACATGGTCCAACAAGGTGAAAGTATCTCCCCCCAGTCTCCCTTGCAGGTCAAGGGTGAGCCCTAATTCAAAACGTGAGGCCTTAGCTTCCTCAGTAGGGGCAATTTTAGGAGCAAATCTCATCAGTTCTATGAAGTTGCGGTAATATTCCTCAACAGACAGGTTCCCTTGCTCTAGCATCATAAACTCTTGGGCTTTCTGCTTTTTGAGGTATGGTGGGTAATTCTTATCCCTCAGAGCTTTCTTGAAAGTTTCCCACCCAAAGTCATTTGTTTTTAGGAGGTTGTCCTTAGCTTCGAGTCCACAAAAAGTGGGCATCCCCCAGTAGGTAATAGCTTGCTAAGGGCACAGTCTTGTCATCTGGACATGTGAGGGTAAAGAAAAGCTTATCAAACTCCCCAACCCAGTTTTCCAATTCTTCGGGCTCCCCTTTCCCATTCAGTACTGGTGGGTTCCTACGGGCAACCTTTTCAGAGAAGTCCTCATCCCGGTTATGTCCTTGGGCTAGGTTATTTGTGATCTGCACTAAGTCACGAATCGATTGTCCGACATTCAGAGAGGTATCAGACGTGCCACCTTGACGAACCATTCTGCGCTGAAAAATGACACAACGGCTGTCTCAGTGCCATACACATAGTCGTTTATTCACTTAACTATTACACATGTGCACGTTCATACAACACGTTTTTATTGCGAACAATCATTAAGTCTCTATTAACTTGCAAAATAAACATCTCAAATAAGACGTTAAATCAAATAATAAAAGAATGAAAATATTGTATTATTATTGAAAAGGGGAAAATTTATTGTTTCTAAGGAAAACATAATATGAATAAATAAAGGAATAAAAGAATGCTAATTTGCTACTTGAAATGCAAGCCTTATTAAAACTGAAATAAACAAATAAAATAATATTCTAATCCTAATTATACTTTCAAAAGAAACTAGGGACTATAATGGTGAGCTTCGTCATCTGAGTTAGGATTTTCTTTTCCTTCTTCCATGTCGGCTTCGTCTTCAGAAGGCTCGTCATCCTCTATAGGTTCATCTTCCTCCATGGGTTCTTCCTCTTCTATGGGTTCTTCTTCTTCTATGGGCTCTTCTTCTTCTTCTTGATCATTTTCCTCAATCGGATCCCCTTGAAGCAGCTCACACTAGTGGAAAAAACGCAAGGGGCTGCGATCAAAACAACCCTAAGGGTGCGTTTTTGGCTCGCGGCCTTGCGTAACTGACCCTCGACAAAAATGAAGGGTTGCGGTTTTTTACCGCAGCCCTTCACTACGAAGGGCTACGGTTTTGGGTCTAAACTGCAGCCCTTTTTACAAATTAAGGGTTGCGGTTCAAATCAAAACCACAGCCCTTGTGACCCAAAAAAAAAACTTATAAGAAATTTACAAAATATACCAAAATTTACAATGTCACCTGCAAAACCAAAGAAATCAACTTACAAAATTTACAATGTAACCTGCAAAACCAAAGAAAGCAACTTAGATTTTCAAGGCACTCCACAAAAAGAGACCACGAAACGGGAGGCTGCGCCATTGACGAATTCATCGAGCTTATTTTCCAATTATTTGCCTTGATCAATGAGCACAAATGAAAACGCATTTTAATCAATTTTAAACAGTTCAATGAAAAAAAAGTACATATTATAGTGAAAGAAAAATAAAGAACAAATTTTTAAGGGTCACCTAAAATTGCAGGATTTTGGGATTTTCGAGAATAAAAAAGGGTGAGAATTAATCAGCGAAATGGTAGAAGAGTGAGAGTTACACATTCAATTCTCAAAAAAGTGTCCATTTTGATCTTGTTCTTCAGTCTTTAAGTTTCTTTAGGTGAGAAAGAGAGATATGAAATAGAAAATATAGGAGAGTTTGACAACAAACAACAACCAACAACAACAAACAACAGCAAACAACAACAACAAACAACAACAACAAACAACAACCTTCGATTTCTGGCGTACGACAGAAAACGAGCAGGGACGAAGATGGGGACGAAGATCCTTCGATTTCTGGGGACAACAGAACACGAGTAGGGACGACAGAACACGACCGAACGGAAGCGAGCCGGTGAGGAGAGCTGCGAACGGAAGCGGAGCCGGTGAGCGAACGGAAGCGAAAAAAAGAGGAGAGCTGCGAGAGAGAGAAGGATGGGGGTTTGTTGAGGTGAAAGAGGGGAAATATGGGGGACTGGGGAGAGAGAGAGGGGGAAAAGTTAGGGTTTTGGTGTTATACGTACTCCGTTGTTTTGGGGCAGATTTTGGCGTGTAATTAAGTGAAGAACTAAAGGGTTGCATTTTTAATATGGACCGCAGCCCTTCACTAAAGGGTTGCGGTTAACCCAAAAATCGCAGCCCTTTAGTACTAAAGGTGTAATAGCCCGAATTTTAAGAAGCTTTACTTATGAGATTGATTATAATTTATTAACTTAATTATGTCATTATGTTTTAAGGAGATAACTTTGAGAAATATAATTCATTAAGTATATTTATATTTAGTGGGTTTTATTGAAATGAGAATATGAGATATCTTAGTTATGTATTTTAATTATATATTTATATTTAAAAAAAAAAGAGAAGAATAAGAAGAAAACCTGATCTTGTTTTTCACTCTCTTACGTGTCATCCTAAACTAACAAAGGAGCACATAAACGTTGAAGAACTCTCTAGATTAAGCAAGGGACATCTAGTTTTCTATTTATAAGTAAACTAAACCCTTTGAAAGGGGATTTTTGGGGGAAATAACTAATCAAGGAAATTAACCCAAATTTACTCTCCTCTTGGTTTTCATTTTGGTATTACTTTTTTTTCTCTCTCACGTTCCTTCTGCTGGTTGCCTTTGGCTTGCCCTCTTCACCGACTTATGAGCTTCGTCCCCCTTTGAGCCACCACCCGATGGTGTTTCTGGCGGCGATGGTTCCATGAACCCGCGCTGCGTGCTTGGCAGCGTGGCTTCGGCATCGCGTTCTTTGCATGTGTCAATTTGTGTGGTCTCTTCGGTGCTACATATTTCTTTTTGGCAGTAGCATTCTCGATTGAATAAGGTACAAGCTATGTTTTCAGCTCTCTTGTTTCAAGAACTCAAATTCTTATTAAAATGGGTTTTGTTGTTAGGACTTTTGTTATGTAACATTTCAGCTCCGAATTCTGTTATGGGTTACTAAATATCAGTTTGGGATTTCAATTTCAACGGATATTACTTAAGTTCACCATGATTAAGAAAAGGTTGAAGCTTTTGTTTCAAAACTACAAAATCAGTTTCTTTGTACCTAGAATAATCAAGTTTTATCAACACATCTTTAGAGTTAAGATTAGTAGTTAAGATTTGGAAAAATCTTTGGTTGTAGTATGATGTGTGGTTTCAGTAAGTAAACTAATAAGAGTAATTAAATTGATAAGTGTTAATTAGTTTTCTCATGTAGAATTAATAAGGAGTATTTATTGATTATTGTTGGTGTCATTGTTGCAATTGAGGTGAACTCACAAGAGATGATTATGGAGCTTAAGCAAAGTGTGTTGACGAATATTGCGAGCATTGTTGGAGATAGATTTTATAGAGTAAGTTAAATAAAGGAGTCAAGATTAATATGAACATTGAGTTCAAGTATTTAAGAAATATTGTTATGAGTTATAAATGAGTTTAAGTATTTGGAGTGATAAATATATATATATATAAACGGATAGCTGAATAATGGTATAACTATTTATGACGTGGAAAGATGAAATAAGATGTTGTTGAGATAAAATAATAATTGTAGATTATAAAAATTTATATACAATTATAAAAATTTGGTATAATATATTAATGGTTATGGAAGTATCGAGGCAATAAAGTCAGGAACCCAAATAACTATCTTATGATGATAAGGCTAAAGTAAAGAGGTGTCAGTTCAACTTTGGGGTGGAGTTTAATCATTTTAGATTCTTCGTCAATGGGCTACTAGAAGTTGGAAGTTCAAGTATGAGAGGTCTACATAATTGAAAGAAGGGGGAGATGTTAAACGCTAAATTATTTTAATGAAAGAGTTATTTGTAATTATAATACATTAGTCCGATCTCTGCGAGTTTCACCTAAATTATTGAAATATGTCCTATAGAGTTTTATATTATGAGACTTAGATAGACATGATACGCTTTATAAATCTAGAGATATGAGCGATGTGGGAATTGATGTTATTACTTTTTGAATTCAGGATGAGCGTGAATAACATGAGTTGTACTTGGGATATGACAAGAATATTATAATTAGTATCATTGAGCATAAGTATAAACATCGAGATTGGCTTAGCTGTATAGATTGTTAAATAAGATTAAATAAAAAGTTATTCCTAAGTAAGAGAACTTTTGTAACTAAGATATAAAGTTATGTGAAATTAAATTCTATTTTGACTTTCTGATTAGTAAGCTACGTTTTGAGCTTCAATTATAATACGCTTGGACTATATTTCCTTTAAAAGTCCGTATTTGAATGGTTTTAGCAATTGAATTTGGTAAAGCATTGAATTGTACCCAAATGCGATTATGTTACGAGATTATTGATATCTCTGACTCGAGAATTATGAATTGAGCCTTAGAAAATATTGAATTTGTGAATCATGTATTTTGATTATGTTTCTTTGAGGGGAAGAAGCTGCTAGAGCAGTGATGAACAACATTATGTATTCTGTATTTTCTGTATTATGGGGACATGTCCTGAAAAGTCTTGCAAGCAGTACATAACGGAAGAGGGAGACGTCCCTTGTAAAAGTTTAGAGAATTCACCTGGAAGGCAACTCTATTCGTGTTCTCTTCCCCAGTATAATATGATTTGATTTCTGAAAGAAAGTAGAATATGTGTTTGAATATGCAAGGGGTTTCTTGGAAGTTATTTCAAACTTTATTTCCGAAGTAACTCACTCAAGTTTATGGAATTCCTAGGGTGAATATGGGAATAAATTACTGAGAAACTCGTTAGGAATTTATGGAGTTAGCTATGCTATGCATTTTGGATTGAAGGGTATTGAATTTGAAATAGAGAAGCGACATATATTACTATGTCTTAGAATATAATTAGAGTTGAGTTTGGAAAGCGTATATATTATTCCATGGAATTGTTATGGTTCCTCGGATTGAGAGTAAATACTATTTATTTCGAAAAATATTCTTATTATTATGAAAGTAAGTATCGTTGTAATTTGTGTAAAGTATTTGTTATATGATTCTTTCATTATGAATTTTCTGTACCTTGAGATCAAATGTCTCGTAAGATAAGCTTAACTCTATACATACGTTTTAAGCCACCAAAATATTTTCTGGTTGGACAGTGTGTACTCAGTTTCACTGATTTTGTTCTTGGAACCTGTCATGGTGGGGGCAGAGTTCATTGTTAATAATTGTGCAGGTTAGTTCGCTCCAGAGGGAATTAATGATCGTAAGTTGTGATAAGAGAGATGTCTAGTTCAACCCATGATCGAGATCATATTTTTGTTGAGAATCTTATGATATATCATTGTACTTATTTGGAGATTTATTAGTTAAATTAATGAGGTTGTATAATCTATTTTGAGTTGTTGTATTATGGGTCATATTCCAGAAGTTAAGATCGATACACGAGCTATACTCTGTTATAGATGATTGTCTAATTGAGGTTTAATTAATGATAATCGTAATTTGTGAATGTTAAGTGTGATTAGCTAGCAGCTCGGAAGTGCGGGCTGTTACAGATGGTATTAGAGCAAGGTTGTTTTAGTGTTGGCGTGATCCTCATATCATGGCATATGAGTTTAAGAAATATTCTTAGGATTGTTTGAAATTGATTTGGATATTGAGTTGGTTAAGAATTGAGGAATAGAGATTGAGATATTGAAGGTTGAGTATTGAGATTGAAAATTTGAAAAAGTGAAAAATTTTATTGGGGTTTTAGCTTTGAGTGGGTATTAGAGAAAGATTGAATTATATTGATTGAGATTGTGGAGAATTTAGATTCGAAATTATTGATTATTTGTTTGGGAAGCAAATCTTTCGAGGTATTGGACTTAAGTTAAGAAGTGAAATGATTTGATTTTTGTTAAAAATGTTTTATGTAAACTTATTCGTTTTCAGATGTTCAATTTTTTTTTTGTTTTCAAGTTTCGAGGACGAAACTTCTTTTAAGGGTGGTAGTATGTAATAGCCCGAATTTTAAGCAGCTTTACTTATGAGATTGATTATAATTTATTAACTTAATTATGTCATTATGTTTTAAGGAGATAACTTTGAGAATTATAATACATTAAGTAGATTTATATTTAGTGGGTTTTATTGAAATGAGAATATGAGATATCTTAGTTATGTATTTTAATTATATATTTATATTAAAAAAAAAAGAGAAGAAGAAGAAAACATGATCTTGTTTTTCACTCTCTTACGTGTCATCCTAAACTAACAAAGGAGCACTTAAACTTTGAAGAACTCTCTAGATTAAGCAATGGACATCTAGTTTTCTATTTATAAGTAAACTAAACCCTTTGAAAGGGGATTTTTGGGGAGAATCACTAATCAAGGAAATTAACCCAAATTTACTCTCCTCTTGGTTTTCATTTTGGTATTACTTTTTTTTCTCTCTCACGTTCCTTCTGCTGGTTGCCTTTGGCTTGCCCTCTTCACCGACTTATGAGCTTCGTCCCCCTTTGAGCCACCACCCGATGGTGTTTCTGGCGGCGATGGTTCCATGAACCCGCGCTACTGTGCCGGTAGCCGTGGCTTCAGCATTGCCACTGCTGCATGTGTCAATTTCTGTGGTCTCTTCGGTGCTACATATTTCTTTTTGGCAGTAGCATTCTCGCTTGAATAAGGTACACGCTATGATTTCAGCTCTCTTGTTTCAAGAACTCAATATCTGATTTAAATGGGTTTTGTTGTTAGGACTTTTGTTATGTAAAATTTCAGCTCCGAATTCTGTTATGGGTTACCGAATATCAGTTTGTGATTTCAATTTCAAAGGATATTACTTAAGTTCACCATGATTAAGAAAAGGTTGAAGCTTTTGTTTCAAAACTACAAAATCAGTTTCCTTGTACCTAGAATAATCAAGTTTTATCAACACATCTTTAGAGTTAAGCTTAGTAGTTAAGAGTTGGAAAAATCTTTGGTTGTAGTATGATGTGTGGTTTCAGTTAGTAAACTAATAAGAGTAATTAAATTGATAAGTGTTAATTAGTTTGCTCATGTAGAATTAATAAGGAGTATTTATTGATTATTGTTGGTGTCATTGTTGCAATTGAGGTGAAGTCACAAGAGGTGATTATGGAGCTTAAGCAAAGTGTGTTGACGAATATTGCGAGCATTGTTGGAGATAGATTTTATAGTTGGAGCGGTATTTGGGGATTTGGAAAAGGTACAAATTGTCCCTCCACCCTATAACTAAACTTGTCTGCGTAATCGTAAGTTATATGAATCTCATGATTTTATTAATTGAAATTTGAGTTCTAACTTCAACTTTTTATGGTTTTATAATCATAAAGTCATGGTTGTTTGATGTGCGATTCTGAAATATTAAGTTTTCTGATTATCCAGAGCATATGATTTAACACAAGGGTTTGACTAAATTGAGTTTAGCATTGATTTCTAATCGTAATTTGAGATATATTTATAAGTTTTGGCTTCGTGAATTAGTTTTATTTTGAAGTAAAGGTTACCTAGTAATATCATCTTATGTTATACTAAGTCAGCATTGTTCCGTAATTCGTATTGAAGAATTTGGTTTTTGAGACCTAAAGTATCGGTTAAGCAATGATCCATTCGAAGATATTATATGAAGATTACGTATGTATAGTGATTATAAGTATTTGGGTAAGAATTGACGATATAAATCTCAATATACTCATAAGTAAGATGTTGTGAGCGATTTCGTATACTTTGCAATGAGTAATAAACTTAAGTCAATGGGATTGATAAGTTTATGGAACCTATAGTTTCATTTATAGAATATTATTGAGAATCTGAACATATTATAATAGTCAAGTGTTTCTGATTCAAGTCTCCTATGTAAACTTCGAATTATGTTCACGATACATAAGATTTTTCATATATTGGTTATCATTTGAGGAATATGGACTTAACTTTTGGAAGATATGGGTTAAAGGTCTGACTATAATACAAGATTTCAGGATATATCTTATTATGAGTTTTGCGTGCTTGGGATTACTTGGGTGATGAAAAGTTTAAGGTTAGAGATTTCAAAAGTAAACTGTCGTTTAGAGATGATTATATATAGCACAACTTATGACTTGTGGAAGATTTAGCTATATGATGGATTTATGATCGTTACTAGAGTTGGCCATAAATCATTTGGGTTATTCGATGGAATATAAGTTGGTAAGTTATAAATTAAAGTAAGCTCTCTGTTTGTGCGAAGAACAGACGTTCATATTTAAATTTAAGTTATACTATTTAGAGGTATATTCGAATAATATTTGGAATTGGGTTTTATGAGATTGAACGTCTGTGTTAGAGTGGTTGTAAGATAAGTTGCTTGTCTAAGGAGTTCTACTTCGGAATGTGTGTGTTATGTGAGGAAGTTTAGTTGGTCAATTAAGGTTGTAGTTAGAAATAAGTTTCGGAGTTTAAACATCGTTTAGTTGATTAATGGAAATTGTTAGAGGAACGTCATGGGTCCTCAAAACATGCTGAGCAAAGCATTTGTAAACTTTGGATAACATAAATCAAGTATAAAGATGTGAAATCAGATATGTAAGATTTATATTAGTGATATAATTGCTCAAGAGATATGTGATGGATTGAAGGAGTAGAAATAAGTCGTATAGTATCTGAGTTGCGAGGAACTATATACGAAACGAGAGTCTTCTACTATGAATGTTAGACGGGGATAAATAAAAGGGTTTAGAGATACCGTCCTCTAGCGGAAAGAGTAAGTTAAATAATGGAAAGTGGGAGAAGTATAAATATTTGTACAATGGACATTGGTGATACGCTTTAATAATAAAATAAAGGAGTCAAGATTAATATGAACATTGAGTTCAAATATTTAAGAAATATTGTTATGAGTTATAAATGAGTTTAAGTATTTGGAGTGATAAATATATATATATAAACGGATAGCTGAATAATGGTATAACTATTAATGACGTGGAAAGATGAAATAAGATGTTGTTGAGATATAATAATAATTGTATATTATAAAAATATATATACAATTATAAAAATTTGGTATAATTTATTAATGGTTATGGAAGTATCGAGGCAATACAATCGGGAACCCAAATAACTATCTTATGATGATAAGGCTAAAGTAAAGAGGTGTCAGTTCAACTTTGGGGTGGAGTTTAATCATTTTAGATTCTTCGTCAATGGGCTACTAGAAGTTTGAAGTTCAAGTATGAGAGGTCTACATAATTGAAAGAAGGGGGAGATGTTAAACGCTAAATTATTTTAATGGAAGAGTTACTTGTAGTTATAATACATTAGTCCGATCTCTGCGAGTTTCACCTAAATTATAGAAATATGTCCTATGGAGTTTTATATTATGAGACTTAGATAGACATGATACGCTTTATAAATCTAGAGATATGAGCGATGTGGGAATTGATGTTATTACTTGTTGAATTCAGGATGAGCGTGAATAACATGAGTTATACTTGGGATATGACAAGAATATTATAATTAGTATCATTGAGCATAAGTATAAACATCGAGATTGGCTTAGCTGTATAGATTGTTAAATAAGATTAAATGAAAAGTTATTCCTAAGTAAGAGAACTTTTGTAACTAAGATATAAAGTTATGTAAGATTAAATTCTGTTTTGACTTTCTGATTAGTAAGCTACGTTTTGAGCTTCAATTATAATACGCTTAGACTATATTTCCTTTAAAAGTCCGTATTTGAATGGTTTTAGCAATTGAATTTGGTAAAGGATTGAATTGTACCCAAATGCGATTATGTTACGAGATTTTTGATATATCTGACTCGAGAATTATGAATTGAGCCTTAGAAAATATTTAATTTGTGAATTATGTATTTTGATTCTGTTTCTTTGAGGGGAAGAAGCTGCTAGAGCAGTGATGAACAACATTCTGTATTCTGTATTTTCTGTATCATGGGGACATGTCTTGAAAAGTCTTGCAAGCAGTACATAACGGAAGAGGGAGACGTCCCTTGTAAAAGTTTAGAGAATTCGCCTGGAAGGCAACTCTATTCGTGTTCTCTTCCCCAGTATAATATGATTTGATTTATGAAAGAAAGTAGAATATGTGTTTGAATATGCAAGGGGTTTCGTGGAAGTTATTTCAAACTTTATTTCCGAAGTAACTCACTCAAGTTTATGGAATTCCTGGGGTGAATATGGGAATGAATTACTGGAAAACTCATTAGGAATTTATGGAGTTAGTTATGCTATGCATTTTGGATTGAAGGGTATTGAATTTGAAATAGAGAAGCGACATATATTACTATGTCTTAGAATATAATTAGAGTTGAGTTTGGAAATCGTATATATTACTCCATGGAATTGTTATGGTTCCTCTGATTGAGAGTAAATACAATTTATTTCGAAAAATATTCTTATTATTATGAAAGTAAGTATCATTGTAATTTGTGTAAAGTATTTGTTATATGATTCTTTCATTATGAATTTTTTGTACCTTGAATTCAAATGTCTCGTAAGATAAGCTTAACTCTATACATACGTTTTAAGCCACCAAAATATTTTCTGATTGGACAGTGTGTACTCAGTTTCGCTGATTTTGTTCTTGGAACCTGTCCATGTGCAGAGTTCATTGTTAATAATTGTGCAGGTTAGTTCGCTCCTGAGGGAATTAATGATCGTAAGTTGTGATAAGAGTGATGTCTAGTTCAACCCATGATCGAGATCATATATATTTGTTGAGAATCTTATGATATATCATTGTACTCATTTGGAGATTTATTAGTTAAATTCATGAGGTTGTATAATCTATTTTGAGTTGTTGTATTATGGGTCATATTCCAGAAGTCAAGATCGATACACGAGCTATACTCTGTTATAGATGATTGTCTAATTGAGGTTTAATTAATGATAATAGTAATTTGTGAATGTTAAGTGTGATTAGCTAGCAGCTCGGAAGTGCGGGCTGTTACAAAAGGGCTGCGGTTTTTGGCTAACCGCAGCCCTTCACTATTAAGGGATGTGTTTTTCTAAAAACGCAGCCCTTGCACCGCAGCCCTTGCTTTTCTTTCCACTAGTGTCATTTTCATTAGGATCTCCCTCTTCCTCATTTTCTACGTCAAGTATAGGTGCAACATGATTTTCCTCAATCACTGTGATAAATGTTCTATTATTCCCTTCATCATCGAAAATGTAGGTAACAGTTCTAAGGTTTGACGCTATTTGGTACACCTCGAGTATGAATTTATCCTCAAACGTTTGGTACCTTGCTCTTTTTACAGCTCTGGGTGACGTTTGTGGCTCAGGTTTAACTCTAGGGTTCTCAGAATTCACATCTACAACCTTAGTTCCCGAGCTTTCCCCCGCATGATAGGTTCCTCTAACTTGAGGTGATGAGGTAGAGGGTTCACAACTTCTTTTCTCACGAATTCTCCACTCATTTTCACAGTATTTAAGGTCAGTAATGAAATGTCCTACAATAGAAAGGTATTGGTTCCAGTAAGTATGTTTGGTTGCATTAAAACCTTCATTTTCTGACCATATATCCCCATATCTACGGTGTACGAAAAGGTAGGGTTCCTCCTTAGGGACGTACTGCAGCATAAAGTATATTTTCTCAATTTCAGTCCTTAGTCTAGTATCTCCCTGTAAGGTCCTATATTCCATAGCAGCTTTCATCTTATAGGCCAGATGTCCCAATCTTCCGCTATTCGGTGTTTCATCAGATACTCCTTAGAACCTATGTCGTAAACCATCTGCGAATTAAAAGAAAGAAAATAGTCTAAGTTCTAGAGAAGTAAAAGTTTTTAAATATACATTATATATATACATATATAAGAGGTAAAATGATTATTTTCAATTTTAGAACTCCTTAAACAAGTTCAAAATATTTACAACAATTAGATGGTTCTTTCCTAAAATATTCGAAATAAGGTTTTAGTTCAATACCTTTTTGAAACATGTTTGGAATATTATACTAATTCGAAATTTTAGTGAATAAAATATTTCATCACTTCACTTTTTTTTTAAAAGAAGTCAAGCAATTTCAATATCTAACTTAGTGCTTCTATAAACTATCACTGTCTATGTACCTATCCTTGGACATCCTCCTAATTTACTCATACTTCGAAGATTTGAAAGAACCTTTCACAAATTCAATCAAGCAACCAACACAACATTTCATATAATCAGAACATCTGATTCATTCCACGGTATTTGCATATTTCCTATAAACATATTAGACATGGAAGGTGTTGAACCCTAGTTTTGATGATGACAAAGGAACAAAGATGCAAACTAAGTATTTGGACTAACAAGTTGTTTAAGTGAATGAATTTCAAGGTATCAATGAAAGGAACAAAGAGAACAGTGAGTCAAGGAAGAAATCAAGTGTGGATTTTGAAGACTAAGTAAAGATGTTTCATAATTTGGTACTAGAGCAGCATTGGAGCAAGAAGACTAAAGCGAGGCTTTTTGTTTTTAGTTCCATTGTAAAAGAACAAGTAAGAATGGTAAGGAACTATGGCAATTTAGAATGAGAATGAGCGTTTGTTCCTTTGTAAGGAACAAACGAATTGGCACTTAACTAATAAGTTAAAGGAACTAGACTTAGGATGAAGCATTACAACGGTTTGTTTATGTCTGTTGAGTAATTTATGCCTAGATTCTAGGTAACCGTTTTATTTAAGGAAAAATCTGATTTTAAAGAAAATCTTTTTAGGGAAAAGATTTTATTTTTATAAAGATAATAAATATCCTTCAGTTTTTATGGAAAATATTTTAATGATAATATTTTTGGTAAAAGGATTTTATTTTGGTTTTAATAATTAAAATGTTTTTATTGAATCAGATTTTCGAATTAATGCTTTAAGTGGTTGCTAAAATTAAGGGAGCAGTAACATAATTATCTCCACGTTTAACAGTGATTATGGAGATCATGGGTTGAATGAGGAACGTGTTCCTCCGGGTAAGGAACATCATGGGATAATGCTTTTACCACTAACACATGTTTTAACGTTCTAAGTTATTACCACTATAAATACTAATGTCTAATTAAGTTCCAAGTTCTGTCTGACCAAGTGAATTAGTGAGTTTAACTAAGTAAAGTTCAGTGCCTTCATTCTCTCATAAAAGCCATTTGTTCTTTGCCTTCTTACTCTAATTCCACTAAGTTTATTTGATCAATTGCATTTTGGTTTTTGGGGTAAGGGAACTTTGAGTGAAGTTCTGTAAGAGAGAAGCTTTGAGTGAAGCGAGTTAAAGTGAGAAAACTTCAAGTAAAGTTGAGAGGAACAGCTGTTAAGGGAACAGTTGTTCAGGAACTTGAGTTTAGGAACTCAAGGTGTGGCCCGTGAGTAGAATTAGGTTGTAACGAAGTTGTTTGGCCTAATTAGTGAAAGAGTTGAGTTTAAAATCCCTAGTGGTCGAGGTTGTTTCTTCTTGTTGGGCCCAAGAAGTTTTTCCTCGTAAAAATCCCTTGTGTTCCTTTAGCTTGTTTCTTTGTTTAAGTTTAAAATTCCGCAAAAAGTTACGTTTATTTCTACACATGCAAGTCACCCCCCTCTTGTATTGTTCCTAGTGAAATAACAATTGGTATCGAGCCTAACTCACGAAAGATATGAAACCCTATTGAGAAAAAGATCCAAGGAACAATGAATACCACCGAGAAACTTGAGGAAGGTTACTCTACGCAAAGGCCTCCCATGTTCAATGGAAAATTCTATTCCTACTGGAAGAACAGAATGGAGATATTCATCAAGGCCGAAAACTACCAGGTATGGAGAGTCATTGAAGTTGGTGATTTTGAGGTCACAACTACTAATGACAAAAATGAGGTAATTCCTAAACCCTTCTCTGAATATGACAAAGCTGATTTCGAAAAAATGGAAGTAAATGCAATGGCTGTAAAATTGTTGCATTGTGAGCTTGGACCCCATGAACACAATAGGATCATGGGATGCAAATCTGCAAAGCAAATATGGGATTTACTAGAAGTAACCCATGAAGGAACTAATGAAGTCAAGAGATCTAAGATTGATTTACTAATGAATCAATATGAACTGTTCTCCATGAAGACTAAGGAAAGCATACAAGAGATGTATACTCGTTTTACTAACATTATTAATGAGTTAGCTTCTCTTGGTAAGTTTATTTCATCAGAGGAACAGGTTCGAAAATTTTTAGGAGTCTTCCTAAGGATAGATGGATGGCTAAGGTCACTGCTTTACAAGAAACAAAAGACTTCACTAAGTTCAACATGGAACAACTTTCGGATCACTTATGACTCATGAGCTTCACCTTGATACTGAGTATGGTGAAAGCTCTAAGTCAAAATACATTGCCCTCAAAGTAGATGATGAAGATGACTCTAACTCTGAAGAAGAGGAAGCAGCACTCATGGTTCGAAAATTTCAAAAGATGTATAGGAACATGAAGAATGGGAACTTCAAAGGTAAAACAAAAAAATTTTCTAAGAAAGCTGCTTGTCATAAATGTGGTAGTACAGATCACTTCATCAAGGAGTGTCCACTTTGGGAAAATGATAAGACCAAAGAAAGGAACAAGGAACGCTTCGCTGAAAGGAACAAGGAAACTAAATCACCTTTTTCTAAAGTGAACGTTCGAAAGGCTATGATAGCAGCTTGGGGAGATTCAGAGACGGAGGAGGAAGAAGAACAACAAACTGAAGAAACTGCAAATCTTTGCCTCATGGCAAACACTGACGAAAAAGAAGTTGAAGAAAATGTTGAGGTAAGATAACATGGACTTGAATCAGACTTATATGGCAAAACTAGGCCTGAAATTTATGATCTTCTTTATGATGCAATTTTTGAATGTAGAGATGAACGTAAAAAACGTGAGCAAACTGAACAAGTTGTTAAAGTTTGTAAAGAACATATAGAATGGCTTAAGAAAATGAGAACGGATGTTGAAACTAGGTTCCTTGATTTATTTGATAAGAATTTAAAAATCAAGGAATCATATGAGAGTGTGAAGAATGAAAATTATCTAATCAATTTAGAAATTACACACTTAAAGGAATTTTTCCCTGTTCTAAGTTCCTTTGATATTAGATCAACTCCTTTGAAAGGTTACAGATCTGAGATCGAAAATTTGAATAAAGAGAAAAATATTTTAAAGGAACAGATCTGTAGTCTCAAGAAGGAACTAGTTGTTGCAAGGAACAAAGGCAAAGTGATGGTTGTTCCTAAATGGATTGAGAGACCACAGACTAAAAGAAAAGAAGGTCTTGGTTTTGAAAACTACAAGAAGAGGAACAAGCATAAGAAATATGTTGACCTACCTAGTGATAAAATTTACATGTACTGTGGAAAGATAGGTCATTACATAACTCAATGTCAACTAAGAACTGGAATGATTGGCAAAAATGTGAAGATGAGTAACATGAAATGGGTTGCCAAATCAAATGCTAGTCAAGAACAGGAACCCACGAAACAAGGGGTTCCTACAACTAACAACTAGTTGATTTTTGCAGGTTGGAGTGAGGGGGAACAACACTTGGTATCTTGATAGTGGTTGTTCTAAACATATGACAGGAGACAAATCTAAGTTTCTCTCACTCTCAACCTATGAAGGTGGAAGTGTGACCTTTGGTGATAATAAGAAAGGTAACATTGTTGCCATGGGTAAGGTTGGTAAGTCACTATCACACTCCATTGATAATGTATTTTTAGTTGAAGGTTTAAAGCACAATCGTTAAGTATTTTCCAATTCTGTGACAAGGGAAATGTTGTTAAATTTAATAGTGAAAAATGCTTGATCGTTAACATTAACTCTAAGAATGTCATCTTGGAAGGAACAAGGAAAGGGAACACATATATTGTGGATCTTGACCTTGTTCCTAAAAACAATTTGACATGCCTTAGTGTTATTGAAGATGATCCACTCTTATGGCATAAGCGTCTAGGACATGCAAGCTTCTCATTACTTGACAAACTTCGATCAAAAGATCTTGTTTTGGGATTATCATCTATAAAATTTCATATTGATCAAGTTTGTGATGCATGTGCCAAAGGAAAGCATATTAGATCCTCTTTCAAATCTAAAAGCGTAGTGAGCACCACAAAACCTTTAGAACTAATTCATATGGATTTGTGTGGCCCTATGAGAATTCAAAGTAGAAGTGGAAATAGGTATGTGTTAGTTATTGTTGATGATTACTCTAGGTACACTTGGGTTATTTTTCTCTCTAGTAAGGATGAGACTTATGATGAGTTCCTTGTCTTTACTAAAAGAGTTCAAAATTTGAGTGATCACAAATTGATGCATATTAGATCCGATCATGGTACGAGTTTGAAAATTATAAATTTGATGACTTGAGCAAAACCCATGGGCTAGATCATAATTTTTCGCCCCTAGGACACCACAACAAAATGGGGTTGTAGAAAGGAAAAATAGAACGTTGGAAGAAATGGCTAGGACCATGCTAATTGCTAGTGAACTTCTAAGGAACTTTTGGGCTGAGAGTACATTATCTTGCTTGTCACATAATAAATCGTGCCATGATGATACCTATCATTAACAAAACTTCTTATGAGCTTTATTTTGGAACGAAACCCAATATTACTCATTTCGTAACATTTGGTTGAAAATGTTTTGTTCATAACAATGGGAAAGATAATCTTGGAAAATTTGATGCTAGGAGTGATGAAGTAATATTCTTAGGATACTCATCCCATAGTAAGGCTTATAGAGTCTACAATAAAAAAACTATGTGTGTTGAAGAAAGTATCCACATAATCTTTGATGAATCGACAACTTTAATCCAAGCAAACAAAGTTGATGATTTTGAGATTGGCTTGGTACGACAAAATGAGAAAGATGCGAGATTCAATTGAGGAAGAAGAAATAAAAGAGGAAAGGAACGAAGGAGATGAAAACATTCATAACAATGATGTTCCCTGTTCCTCAAAATGATGGAGTTGTTCCTGTTCCTACTAAGAACGAAAATGTTGAAGGAACAGCTTCAACAATTGCTTGAAAGAGGAACAAATGAACAAAGCTCCTCATCCTCTCATGAAACTCAAGAGGAACAACCTTGTTCCTATAAGGAAATTTCAACCAAAACCTTGGAGACATAAAAAATCACATCAAGTGGAACTCATCATAAGTGACATATCCAAAGGTACGCGAGACTAGATCTCGGTTAAGGAATTTTTGTGCATTTCATGCGTTCTTATCAATGATAGAACCAAGAAATCATGAAGAAGCCCTAATCGATTTCGATTGGATAACCGCTATGCAAGCTGAATTAAATGAGTTTGAAAGAAACAAGGTATGGCATCTAGTTCCCTCTTCTAAACAATAAAAAGTGATTGACTTAAAATGGGTGTTTAGAAATAAACTAGATGAGTATGGAACAATTGTAAGGAACAAAGCTAGACTTGTAGTAAAAGGTTATAATTAACAAGAAGGAATTGACTATGAAGAAACCTTTGCTCCTGTTGCTAGACTTGAAGTCATTAGAATACTAATTGCATTTCTTCGCTTATATGGGATTTAAACTATATCAAATGGATGTTAAGTGTGCATTTCTAAATGGCTATTTAAATGAAGATGTATATGTTGAACAACCCCCGGATTTGAAAACAATGATCTCCCAAACCATGTCTACAAGCTTGACAAGGCTCTTTATGGGTTAAAGCAAGCGCCTAGGTCATGGTATGAGAGATTATCAAAGTTCCTTTTAGAAAACAACTTTAAAAGAGGAAAGGTGGATAAAACTTTGTTTCTAAAATCGAAAGGAACTGACATACTACTTGTTCAAATATATGTTGATGACATTATTTTTGGAGCAACTAATGAATCATTGTGCAAAGAATTCTCAAATCTTATGAGTAATGAATTTGAGATGAGTATGATGGGTGAGTTAAATTTCTTTCTTGGATTACATATTAAGCAAACTGAAAAAGGAATTATTTTTCACCAACAAAAATACATAAAGGAACTGTTAAATAAATATGGCCTCGAAAATTCAAAGATAAATCACACTCCTATGGGAACTTCAACTAGATTAGATGAAGATTCCATAGGAACAAGTGTTGATCAAACAAAATATAGAGGCATGATTGGTTCACTTTTATATCTAACTGCAAGTCGTCCAGACATAGTTTTTAGTGTTGGTTTGTGTGCTAGATTTCAAGCTAATCCCAAGGAGTCTCATCTAACTGTCGTGAAGAGAATTCTTAGATATCTTAAAGGAACAGATGATCTTGGACTTTTCTATCCAAGAAGTGATACATTTGAGTTAAGAGGATATGTTGATGCTGATTATGCTGGGGATCTTGTAAATAGGAAAAGTACCTCAGGTATGGTTCAATTTCTTAGTCATAGTTTAGTTTCTTGGAGCACCAAGAAACAAAACACATTTGCTTTATCCACTGTTGAATCAGAATATGTAGCAGCTGCTGCATGTTGCTCTCAAATGCTTTGGATAAAACAACAACTTTGTGACTATGGAATAATCTTTAATTGTGTTCCTATTTATTGTGATAATACTAGTGCCATTAGTATTTCAAAAGATCCAGTGCATCATTCAAGAGTTAAGCATATACATATCAGACATCACTTTCTAAAAGAAAATATGGAAAAAGGTTTGATTAAACTTGAGTTTTGTCAAACTGAAAATCAGATTGCTGATATACTAACTAAGCCTCTACAAAGAGATAGATATGAAAAATTAAGGCTTGAGTTAGGTCTAATAAAACTTAAGTAATTATTTCTATTCCTATCCCTCATGTCTGAATTGATTTGTTTTACTCTATGTGATATTAAGTGACTGTGATTAATTTCCTAAAACCATTGCAAATTAACATGTTAAAACATATACATGGATTCATATGAATAAAGCTACTCACAAATGTCACATAATACTCCCCTTATTGTTCCTAAGTTAAAGAAACATGCATGATATGAAGAATGTTGACATTTAGCATAAGTTGTTCCTATAGCACAAGTTCCTTAGAATTTATTTTCTTTCCATAAATAAAAAAAATCCATAAAAATCAAAAATCCGAAAATCCCAAAAATATAGGAATCAGATTTAATCAAGTCATGATTTCCTTTTATCTTTTCTTTCATTTTTATCTTTTATTTTTTTATCCTTTTAATTTTTACGCGTGTAACTCTTCATTACTGTTACATGCATCTTCTTCCTTCTTCCATTCCAAACCGTGTTCCTTAAACGCTTCAACTTCACCATTATTCATCTCCTTCACACCTCTTCACACGACATAAAACCACAAATTCTTTTCACCAAATGGCAAAAACCTCTCTCAATTCACCTTATCCAAAAGCAAAAACTCCCAAAACCTCTCAAATGGAAAACCCCTATTCTCCATCCAAAACCCTAGAAGCCGAAAATTTTCAAGAAACAACAATGGTAGTAGAAGAGCAAAAATTAGAATCACCTAGGAGAAGTGTGAGAAGAAGAAAACTAATTGGGGAAGATGATGAAGAAGAATCCCCGGAACTAGTTGAGGGGGAAGAAGAAGTTACACCTGTTCCTTCCAAAGAAATTGTTGCTTCTTCCTCCAAGAAAAGAGTGGAAAGAAGTGATTCAAGGTATGTTTTAGGATTTTGTATCGATTTGGAGTAGGCCAAGAAAGTTAGATTCAATGAATTAACCGACATACTAAAGGAACAGGGTATGGAATACTTATTTGAAACCACTTTTAATAATGCCTTAGTTCCTTTAGCTATGGATGAATTTTGTGCAAACTTCATCAACACTGATGGAGTATGGACTACAGAAGTTAGGGGGAAGAAAATAAAATTTTCCCAAGAAACATTAGCAAAAATATGGGAAGTTCCTTGCAAAGGAACTTATCTATATTTTAAGAGGAAAGGAACTGTCGCCTTTCCCAATTTCTCCCAAGATGAAATTGTTGAATCCTTTGGGGGAACTGCTGGCCAAAATAAAATAAACCATAATCTTCTTTCTCCTGTCCACAAAATTCTGTTTAATCTTGTTTGGAGAGCACTCATTCCTCGAACTGAAAAGAGGAATGAGGTGGGTCTCTTGGATATATGTTATATGTTTTGCCTTGACCACCACATTCAAATAAACTTTCCTTCTCTCTTTATCCAACATCTAACTCATTGCATTGAAAATCATTGTGTTGATGGCTATGGTGCATTGATCACCTTTCTTCTTTCTCACTTCAAAGTGAAGACTACTGGTTGGCCTACCTTGGGAATAAAACAAGGAAATATTCTCAATGAAAAGACTTTGTATGGTTTGGACCTCTCTGTCCAAGATGGAGTGTTAACTCAAGGGAGGATTGTTACTAGTTCCTCTCACAAGAGAAAACTGCCCAAGGCAGTTGAAGAGGAACCAGTGGAAGTTATACTGGAGGAACAAGTTCATGCCCCTACAGAACCTAAGGAACATAAACCCAAGAGGCGGAAAAATGTTGCCAAAAAGCCTTCCCCTCCTGTTCCTAAAAGAGTTAGACAAAGCACTAGATTGAAAATTGCTAAAACTGTCCTTGTACCTTCAAATAAGGACTCTCCTTTAGTCCTATCTGATGCAGAGGAACAGGATCACAACTCACCTAAGGAACCAACTCTTCCATCCTCACCAAAAATCCCAGTTACTCTCACAACCATTCCTTCCATCTCTCCCTCATCCTTCTCTGTTCCTTCCATTTTTGAACAGTTGAAGGTCGAGATGAAAGAACCAAACCCTTTCTCCTCTACATCCGCTTATCTTCCACCACAACCACCTTTTCTTCCTTCCGTTTACACCACCACCTCACCTTCTGTTTCTCTCCCAGGAACAGCAGGTCCTTCACAAGAAAACACCTCAGTTCCTCCACCTCAACCATCCTCTGCCTCTGGTACTAAGGGAAAGGAACAAGTTCCTTCGGATGAATTTGGTTGGCTTAATGAAGTGTGTCTCCCTGCTCAACATATGATTATGTTTTACAATCATCTTCACTGGACTTTATATGCTAAAACTGATAAAATGATGGGTTTAATGAAAGTCCTTAGTGATACCTTGATTGAACAACAAAAGAACATGGAGATAATGGCCCAAGCCATTAACAGTTTGAAGCAACAACTTGATGGGCAACATGGAGAGGTTATGAAGAAGTTGGAAGAAGTCGTTGAGGAACACCATTCCCCTTCCCTTCCTAATGTCTAGTTCTTGTTTCTCTTATAGGAATAAGAATTCTTAGCTTTTGTTTCTTTTCTTTTCTTCGTTTTCTCTTTTGTACTTTAATGGAACAAGTGCTATAAATAGATGACGTTTGCAATATTTATCTTTGTTTGTGATTGAAGTGCATAATTTCTTACTTGGAATGGCTAGTATTATGTGATTGATGTTTGAGCAAGTCTAACCTTTGAAATTCCTAACTTAACCATTTTTTGTGCTTGTTAATGGTCTCAAGGTCTTGTACATATCAGTCTTCCCAAAATCACCAAGCGTTTGATCTTTTTTACGATGACAAAGGGGGAAAAGTCGAAGGTCGACGAAAGAACAGGGGTGGACTGAGGAGGCAAGAAACACGTAGGACGTGAAGAAAGGAAGGAGCGCAGGAGAGAAAAAAGAAGAAGGAGAGAGAAAAAGATTTTTGAGGAGTAAAAACAGCTGATAAAAGAATGTGTTTTGATCCTCTAGAGTTCTAAAATAACTCTATAAGGTAGAGTTTGAGCAATATCAACCATTAAATAAAAAATCAATGGCTCATATATTCTCTTTCCAAATTCCCCCTATTTTTTCTCATTAAAATCCACCCCCTAATTTTTTCCTCCCACCAATATGAGCCATTGATTTTAAAATGTATGGTTCAGATACAACTCTGCCTTGTAGAGTTTCACTAAAACTCTAGAGGATCCGGACTCTAAAAGAATAGGGTGTTACTTTTTTTCTAATTTATAGCATGAGAAACCTAGGTATAATAGGATTTGTTTCCAAGTCAAATTCTTATTGCTATTTTATTTATTTGAAAAATAAAACTAAAACCGAATGATAACATAGTTAGGTACAAAAAGTAGTTTGTAATTTCTTATTTGTAAAATAAATCCAAAAAAAATACGGAGTATTACAGGCTTCTCCCCTTAAAGGAAAGTTTCGTCCCGAAACTTTGAGGTAGCCAGTCTCAACGACGATCTTTTTGCACTTCTAAGTCCCAATATTTGGTAAGCTTGTTCTGTTTCCCCTTCTCCGCCATTAATGGCGTTCTTCTTCTCAGTATATTTGATACGCTCATGTTATACGGTGTATGTACGTTATTTTGGCTGCACTTCGCTAGAGGTTTTGATCATAATTGTTCACATTTGTATTATACTTAGCCCTTAGCGGAAGTTGGGAGTTATACGAGATAATTAGTGTTAGTGTCATGTGTTTCGAGATTTTGTGGTCAAATGGGTTTGAGTTATATACTTGGAAGTGTTCCTAGGTGTAGCTCAATAGCATTGCACCATCTCAACAACGAAGCATGCCCAGCATCGCAAGCCCAAGCACCGCATGCCTAGCAAGCTCGGCATCATCGCCCAGCTCTTGCGTGCACGTTCACCAGCCGCATCGCATGCTCGCCCAAGCAGCAGCCAAGTCGCCCAGCGCTCCATCATCGTAAGCCAGCGCGCGCTCGAAGCACCGCACGCCCAGCATGCTCGCCCAGCGCTCGAAGCACCGCACGCCCAGCAGCTCGCAGCTCGCACCTCGCGAGCCAGGTCGCACCTCGCGACCTGCTTGCTCGCACCTTGCGAGATCCTTCGCACGGTGCGACCTGCCTTGCCCAGCCAAATGTGCGGTAGGCAGAACACTCTTCGCACGGTGCGACCAGACCCGCACCTCGCGACCCCTAGGTCGGTCTAATTGTCGGCTGATTTTTGAGCTTTAGTATAAATACTAAACTTGATTTTGGACCTAGGGAGGCAGCAGTCACAAGGAGAGGGAGTCTCCAAAACTCCACTCCTCTCTTGTTGTCTTCTCTTTTAGTTTTTATTTTCTAGTTTAGTTTTTGTAGATTTCAATTATGGGATTGGCTTATGCTATGCCGATTGTAGCTTGAACCGTTCTTGAACGAGATTAATATGGAGCTTCAAGCATTATTGTGAGATCTTTCCTCTCTATTTAGTTTCTTTGATTATGGTTTAATTTCTATGCTTGCTTTCTATGATTTTTGCATGATTATGCTAGGAACGTTACTAGTTTGATTGTGTAATTAATCTAATGCTAGATTTAAGAATAGAATCGGATTGTTTTATTCTTTTATCAATTGGTAGCAAACTAGGGAGTAACTTAGATGCAGATCGTCTTGGTTATTTCTTGGGGAAATTGAATTAACTGTTGAATGTTTATCGCTTGTATGACGTTAGCAGGTCTGTTGGTTCTCTGTGTTTATTGCTGCTATTGGATTGAACTTAGACGCGATCGGACTAGGTTATCCTTTAGTTAGGGTTTTATAGTCACGCTGATCGTGCTATTCAACTAGGAATAAGGAGAATGCGAGATTAATTCTCAACAATAGATAATCATGGAAATAATTAGAGTGGAGGTTCAAGGATCGATAATGAATTGAAGTGGATGTTAATCGGATTCAAGATCTTTCCATAATTGATTTTTCATCTTGTTTATATGCTAGTTAGTTGTAGTTTAGCTATAATCTACTTGAAACCCCCCTTTGTAATTATTATTAGGTTTCTCGGCCCTTAACTTAATCTAGGTTTTGAATCACGCTAAGTATTAAACTCTTCCCTGTTTCCCTGTGGATACGACCCCTACTTCCATTATACTAGCTTAGTGTAAAAGAGAGTAGGAGAAATTTTATCTTTGGCCGGGTGCGGTGCACAATGACACATCCGCGCCCGCCCAAAATTTTGGCGCCGTTGCCGGGGAAACGGTGTTACTTGTTTGTATTTAGCGTGATTTTTGGATGGTATTGCTTGTGCTCTTTGTTTTTGGTTGGCCACTCTCTTGGGAATGGTTGATTGAAGCTTTTGACGGTTTATTGCTTGGTTATTGTCTAGCTTTAAATACTTATATTAATGGTCATGACTTGGATTAGCTAGGAGTACTACTAGTTGATGTTTGTTGTTGACTTAATGCTAGGTTTTGGATATAATCTGATATTATATGCTCAACCATGATGTAGTAAGCTAGGTACTAACGATGCATTGCAAGAGTTCTTCTCCATCAATTTTGCAGGTACTTGAAGTGGAGATTGACATGGAACCACCATTGTCACACATGGAGCACGACCCCAATGATTAAGCTTAAGGTATTAAGTCGAGCTAACGACTTTAAACAACAGCGCTTCTCGGGAGGCAACCCGAGACCCTTTTTATTTTCTTTCTTTTTCTTTATTTCTCATCAAATTTCCACCACCACAACAAATTTTCTTTCACCCACCGCCCACCCACTAAAAAGATCCACAACCAATCTTAATTCACTTGTAACCAAAATCCACAAAAGAAAATCCGTTGGGAGGACTTCAATAGCTAGGAGTTGGTACAACTAGAGGGTTGAGATTGTTAATGTATCTTTTCGATCTCTTAAGTTAGGTGCAAATCTCAAGAATTTAAAATTTTGAATTTGTCATTTGTTTGAGTGATTCGAGGGAGAGGGTTGTGAGTTGAGTTATGAGATTTGAGTTGGTGTTGTTAAGAAATTTGAGTTTGACGGATTGCTTTTCATGAGTTTTGAGCATTCGATCTTCGATTTACCCGATTTTCAAATTTCCCCCCCCCAATTTTCAGTTTACTTTTTCTTCTAATTGTCGACACATTGAGGACAATGTGTAGTTTAAGTAGGGGGGAGGGTATTCTCATTCTCATGTATCTATGTTGTATATATTACTTTCAATTTGAAATGAAAAAAAAAATGAAAAAAAATTGAGAAAAACAAAAAAAAAATATAAAAAAAAGTGATGAAAAGAATCCCGCTGAGTTGAAAACCCGCAAGGGCGGGCGACTCGGGCAAAAATTGGGGGCTCAGATAGGTCGAAAACCCGAAAGGGCGGCCTATGCAAAAAAAGAGCTAGTTGAGCGGGTGAGTTTTGTGAGCGGAAAAAGAAGAGAGATGAAAAAAAATGTGAGAAGCTAGGATGAAAACCCGAAAGGGCTCCTAGGCAAAATGAGAGATTAAGAGAGAAATTTTGTACTTTGAAAACTCATTTGCCGGAGATGGTGTCATAAGGTGGAAAGCGTTTTCGGGTTGGGTTGGTTATTTCATCCTTGATTTTGTGAAGATTTGTTTTGGCTTTCACATTCTTTTGGTTGATTGTTTGTTTTTGGGAGTAAGCATGGAATTTATCCCTTTTAGTCTTTGTTCCATGGCTTGCTATTCTAAATTAGTTGTAGTAGTAGTAGTTTTAGTTTATCTTTTGAGGTTTTAGGCGAGCTGTCATTTTCATTGTGGCGTTTGAGTGAGTTCAACTCCTTTGAGATCCTTCGAGATTTGAGCTCACATTTTGGTTGTCGTTTCTGGTTATTGTTGTTGTTACGTCTTTATATATTTCGGGTGAGCTTGAATCTAAGTGTGGGGGAGTCATTATCCCTTACGTTTAGGTTTTGAGCGTATTTCATTAAGATGTGATGATGATGATGTAGTTGGTGGAGAGAGAGGTTGGTGTTGATAATTTGGGTGATGATTTAATTGGTATTTCTCATTTTTGAGTTTACTCGAGGTCGAGTAAAGTTCAAGTGTGGGGGTATTTGATACGCTCATGTTATACGGTGTATGTACGTTATTTTGGGTGCACTTCGCTAGAGGTTTTGATCATAATTGTTCACATTTGTATTATACTTAGCCCTTAGCGTAAGTTGGGAGTTATACGAGATAATTAGTGTTAGTGTCATGTGTTTCGAGATTTTGTGGTAAAATGGGTTTGAGTTATATACTTGGAAGTGTTCCTAGGTGTAGCTCAATAGCATTGCACCATCTCAACAACGAAGCATGCCCAGCATCGTAAGCCCAAGCACCGCATGCCTAGCAAGCTCGGCATCATCGCCCAGCTCTCGCGTGCACGTTCACCAGCCGCATCGCATGCTCGCCCAAGCAGCAGCCAAGTCGCCCAGCGCTCCATCATCGTAAGCCAGCGCGTGCTCGAAGCACCGCACGCCCAGCAGCTCGCAGCTCGCACCTCGCGAGCCAGGTCGCACCTCGCGACCTGCTTGCTCGCACCTCGCGAGATCCTTCGCACGGTGCGACCTGCCTTGCCCAACCAAATGTGCGGTAGGCAGAACACTCTTCGCACGGTGCGACCAGACCCGCACCTCGCGACCCCTAGGTCGGTCTAATTGTCGGCTGATTTTTGAGCTTTAGTATAAATACTAAACTTGATTTTGGACCTAGGGGGGCAGCAGCCACAAGGAGAGGGAGTCTCCAAAACTCCACTCCTCTCTTGTTGTCTTCTCTTTTAGTTTTTATTTTCTAGTTTAGTTTTTGTAGATTTCAATTATGGGATTGGCTTATGCTATGCCGATTGTAGCTTGAACCGTTCTTGAACGAGATTAATATGGAGCTTCAAGCATTATTGTGAGATCTTTCCTCTCTATTTAGTTTCTTTGATTATGGTTTAATTTCTATGCTTGCTTTCTATGATTTTTGCATGATTATGCTAGGAACGTTACTAGTTTGATTGTGTAATTAATCTAATGCTAGATTTAAGAATAGAATCGGATTGTTTTATTCTTTTATCAATTGGTAGCAAACTAGGGAGTAACTTAGATGCAGATCGTCTTGGTTATTTCTTGGGGAAATTGAATTAACTGTTGAATGTTTATCGCTTGTATGACGTTAGCAGGTCTGTTGGTTCTCTGTGTTTATTGCTGCTATTGGATTGAACTTAGACGCGATCGGACTAGGTTATCCTTTAGTTAGGGTTTTATAGTCACGCTGATCGTGCTATTCAACTAGGAATAAGGAGAATGCGAGATTAATTCTCAACAATAGATAATCATGGAAATAATTAGAGTGGAGGTTCAAGGATCGATAATGAATTGAAGTGGATGTTAATCGGATTCAAGATCTTTCCATAATTGATTTCTCATCTTGTTTATATGCTAGTTAGTTGTAGTTTAGCTATAATCTACTTGAAACCCCCCTTTGTAATTATTATTAGGTTTCTCGGCCCTTAACTTAATCTAGGTTTTGAATCACGCTAAGTATTAAACTCGTCCCTGTTTCCCTGTGGATACGACCCCTACTTCCATTATACTAGCTTAGTGTAAAAGAGAGTAGGAGAAATTTTATCTTTGGCCGGGTGCGGTGCACAACGACACATCCGCGCCCGCCCAATATTCAACTTCCGCCATTTTTTCATTCTCGATCTCACTCTGAGGATCGCCCATTATTGACAGGAGTTATCGAATTTCACAGAAATTGAGAAAGCGAAATTAGAGTTTTGTGAAAATAGTTGTGTTCTTCGAATATTGAGGAAGTAACAATGGCACAATTTGGCAATGGAGGTGGATTTGGAGTTTCGAGAATTGAAGTGAAGTAGCTAAAAGTCTAAAATAAACAAAGTAAGAGCTGCTTGTAAATCGAAGCAGACACTTATCATTGAGAAATTGAATTTTGTTGTATTGATGGTTGTGTGTTTAATTTCAGATTATTGGGCTTTTAAATTTGTTCTTTCGAAGGCAAGTCTAATTGAAATACTATGTCTTTGTTTATTGCTTGTTTGATCTCATTTAGTCATTGATGATAAGTTGAGGTTTAATACTTTGATGATCATCTGATGTAATTAGAATATCATTATTGAGATGAATCATTCTAAAATCAGTGTATGTTGTAGTATGAAAATTTTGGCTATTTTGAGATTGTGAAAGAAAATTTGTATCAGCAGTTTGCCTTTAATTTTGGCTTCAATATCATCCTTCAATTTTTATAGAGCAAGGACGAGGATTGCATATTAGTTGGAAGTTGGAACCATCATCCTTTTGGATCTATTTCCCTTTTTCGTGGTTCTGAAGTAGAAGGAAGAAAAATGGAAGGGCTAATGAGTTTAGTATTAACAGTGAAAGTGATGATTGTCAAATCAATTCTCTTTAATTTAACTTTTTAAAAATTAACAAGAATGCTTTGGGTTTATTTGGGTATTGAAGAATTATCTACTATATTGGGTTTATTTGGGTGGATAAATTGGTCTATTTTGATTTATGAAGTTGGAAGTTTATAAGATGGAGGAGAAACAGATATGGAGGAGGTGGGAGAAAGATATAACACATCAATTTGTCTGTTCGCCATCTATTACTATATACTAAAAGAGAATACATAGTTCAGTTTTCCCCCCAAAACTATCCTAGGTGGCATGACCATATTATTCTAATTCCCGCCCATATCTACAACTGTCCATGTGGCATGTTTATGTTACTTATTTTCCCGCTTCATGTTTCAGCCAGCTAACTTAATATCTACTATTCTTCTTTGAATTAAAAGAAAAAGATACTCTCCTTTCCAATAAAAGTTATCTCTTCTCTCTTCTTTAATTACTCAGTATGACTCTTTGACTTATATCTATTTCCAATAAAAGTTGCTTTCTTTTCTTTAATTACTCTTCTTTTTCTCTTCCTTCATTTTTCTTCCGGGCACTCCTTCTCCTTTCCCCATTATTCAATCTTGAAAACCCAAAAAGATTAGACTTGGTCTTGCTCAATCTTTCAATTGAATTAAATTAAAATTTGTTTCAAGATTTTTTTAGGGGAGTTTCAAGATTTTTGTGTCAATACTATTGAAATTTGATGTTAAACTTAAACGAGTGAATCGATGAGTTTTTTCTGCTGATATTAGTAGTGATAAAATTCGTTCCCCGAAATCAGATAATTTCAGTTGTTTTCCAAGCGCAAGTTGAAGATTGAGCGTGATTATTATGGGTATGTTTTTTTTTAAAAAAAATTTCTATATTATTGTTAGAAATTTCGGATTTCTCTTGGTTTATGCTAATGATGTTGAAATTTTGGTGAATGCGTTATGTGAAAATTGCTTAGGGTTATCTCATCGTTTTTCCTATTTACTTTCAATTACTGGATCTTAATTTGGGGTAACAAACCAATAAGGAATATGAGCCTTTTTTCCAGTCTACAACTTCATTCATTAATGTTAAAGTTTGAAAGGAAGATGAAGAACCCACTTTTGTCCTAATTCTCTTTTTATGAGTGATCCTATCATTGTTTGCTCTGTAAGTATTTTTAACCTTTCTCACATTATATTCTTAATATGTTTTAATTTCTCATGACATCATACTTACTACATTTTTGGGTCATAACTCATAAATTGATTTTCTTTTTAACGTTGATAATTTGATTACTCACTTCAACGACTCACCATAATTTTGCCCATTCGCTATCTTTTGCTATGATAGATCAAATTGCATTATCTTTTAACTTCGTTCTATGGTTAATGTACCAAGTGTTTACTTTGCCCACTGCCTCCCCAATTTTATTTTGAGTTGAATTTTGTTTGACTCTTATGAGTTTATGATTTTTGGGTTATTCTTTGCATATGTTCTTCTAAATTTAAATTGCTTTCATTTTTTCTGATTTTGAGCAATCTCCGGAACAACGATGTCAGCTAATACCTGAAATGTGTATTAGGAAATTATCGGATGAATGATGATGGAGATAGCAAACAGAAGTTCATCTTTATTTAGTATTTTTAACAATCCATTCTACTACATTTACCAATTTATCTAAACTTTTACAAATGGGTCATTGAACGGTTTTCTAATCAGTTGAAAAATATAGAAATAGCTACATTAGGATGATTTTGAATCAAGGTTAGATTAGGTATATCATGGAAGTATCATGTTGCATGAAGCCATGGATTTGGAATGGCACATAAACTCTGTGTATGGTACTCCTATATTGGTATCCCTCCTCAATCAATTTTCTAGATCTAATTTATTTGTTCTTCTACGTTTTAATTTTGTGTAGGCAAGGATCAATTCAAATTTCATGCTTTCTCTTGAAAGAATTGCAGGTTGGTGTAGGTATAAGCTTTCTTACTCATTTTACCTGATTTTGCTATATTAAGCATTGAGTTTCTTAGGAATTGAAGTAATTCTCATTGTTTGGTCCGAAATTATATGTTGGAGAAGGTAGTTAATATTTTGTTGGTGGGCATCCTAAATTTGCGATATTGCGAAATGCGGCTGTTCCTTCACTTCTGTAAGAGATGAGACTCAATCTTAGAACCTTTGGGATCGGAGATAATGCCAATACTAATAGGTTATAACCTGCTGCTCTTTGGTTAGTGTTTAATTTGCTAGGATTTAGTGTTAAATTGCTTTATTTTTTATTTAACCTTTAGTTTAAAAATGAGTGGAAGATGACACTATTCTCTCTTTATCTACTTCTAATTTTCTTTTTTAAATAATTTAGGGAGTGTGGGGTTGTGTCTTTATAATTTCTTTTCATTTTTTTTGAGGGAAATTTCTGTTCATTTATTGACTAAGGGTTGGAAGTGTGGAATCTTTATCCTCATTTCATCAACTTATTTCTCTGATTACCTTTATGTGCATTTTTATTTCATCTTTTTCTTTATCTAACTCCACTTTCCGTATATGTTGTTGCTTTGCAGGTCAGATAAGTTCTGCTTAATTGAGAATTTGAAACTTTTATTAACTTGCAAACAGTGAACAAGATGTAATTCTTGAAGCATAAATGTAAATTTGTACACTGCATGTATCATTAGTATAGTTTTGAAACTTTAAAGGAGGTTGATGCTCGGAATAATTCAATCAGTGTACTATTATCTAAGATTGATAAAGTTAATTAGAAATAGGAAGTCGATTGAGAGACGGAGGGAGTATGTCACTACAAGCTAATTTTCCTTCTCCCACATCTATTGTATAAGGAGTTTATTTTTCCTCTACTTTCCTTACTGTATCTAATTTAGATTTATGGAACTTTAAAAACTAGATAGTGTTTATATATTACTAATATATTTCTAATCTTTCAATTTCAAAAACTATAATACAAAATTATTATTATTTATATGTATCAATAATGCATAATATATAAAGTATTTAAGTTGTATTTGAAGTAAGATTTTTTACCACTATAAATGAGGAGTTTACAAAATCTTGAATTATAAATATTTACAAAAAAACCGTGCATTGCACGGGTGCTAATCTAGTGTAAACCTATTTTTGGATCTTCTATTTTTAGTATAATTTGATTCTAGCGATTACTGAAACAATCAAGGTGTGTTTAAGAGAGAGATTTTTGAAATTAGAGGCTAGATATTTTAGGAAAGAAAAAAGGAAATTAAATTAATGCTCAATTTTTGTTTGATCAAGTTTATTTGAGTCCAAAGGTGATGATATCTACACAATTAGATTCAAGACTACAAGAGTGGAGAAGTAGATTTATGTCATTTATTAGTTTCATATGCCCCATTCCAATATTTTTTTTATTATTACTTTGTTCTAGATTCTAGTGTTAATAATTACGAAATTAGTTGAAGTAGTAAGTTTTTGTTAATAAAGATTTAGAGGATTGAAATTGTTTTTTTTTAATAAAAGAGAAAAGTTTGGGATAAAGATTGAAGAGATAAAACAAGAGACTTAAAAGAGTAGATAATTTCCTTTACGGTTTTTTCACCAAATACCCCCGACAAATTAAAAAATTCACAATATACCCTCAAAGTTCCAAAAATTCACCATATACCCCTGAGTTTTCAAAATTGTGCACCAGATGCCCTTTTTCTAACTGCCGTTAGGTTGCCGTTAACGTTATTTACAATGTTGCCATCATTAACCCCTAATCCCTAATTCTAACCCTAATCCTAACCCTACCCCAAACCCAAACCCACCCTCCCCTCCCCCAAACTCTAACCCACCCTCCCCTCCCCCCAAACCCTAACCCACCCAAGCCCCACCACACCTCCCCATCACCTCTAACCCCGGCCCACCCCCCTCCCCCTCCCATCCTTCTCCCCTCCACCGCAGCCCCTACCCCCTCCCCCTTCACCGCCGATTTCCACCCCCCCACCCCCTCTCCCCCTCCCGCCCCCCACAACCCCGAAAATTTGAAAAGGTCTCGGGGAAATTTCCGCAACGATCTCGGGGAGTTTGTGTGAAATCCTAACCCTAATTCGGATCTCGGGGAGTTTTACGTGAGAGGAGAGAAGGTGCGAGAGTAGGGGAGTGCGTTTGGGGAGTGCGCAAGGTGGTCGGAGGTTGGGTGGCAAGCACGGTGGTTCGGTTTTGGGCGGACGAAACGAGAGGAGGAGAGGGGGGGGGACTGGGGAATTCGAAGAGGAGGGGGGGGGCTGGGAAATCGGCAGATGAAGGGGGAGGGCGAAATCGGCGGTGGAGGAAGAAAGGTCTTTGCGTCGGTGGAGGGGGGGGGTGGGGTGGGGTGGGGGGCAGTGGTGTGGAGGGGAGTGGGTGGGTTAGGGTTTAGATTTTAGGGTTAGGGTTTAGATTAGATTTTAGGGTTTAGATTAGGGTTTACATTTTAGCGTTAGGGCTTAATGATGGCAATATTGTAAATAAAGCTAAGGGCAACCTAACGGCGGTTAGAAAAAGGGCATCTGGTGCACAGTTTTAAAAACTCAGGGGTATATGGTGAATATTTGGAACATTGAAGGTATATTGTGAATTTTTTAATTTGTCGGGGGTATTTGGTTTATAAGAAAATTAATAAAGAGTAGATAATTTCCTTTATAAGAAAATTAATAAAGAGTATGTAATTAAAACCCTTTCGCTATTTACCGCCCGTATTTACTAAAATCGCCCGTATTTTTTCAAGATTTTCCTAAACTACCCCTCTCCATTCACCCCACTCTTACTCTCTCACCTCTTAACTTCACCTACTCCACCTCTCGGACCTCCACCACCACGGGACCACCACCACCACCACCGACGGACCACCACCGGACGCACCACCACTGTAGACCACCACCACCGGCAGACCACCACCACCGGCAGACCACCACCACGGCGGACCACCCCCACCTAAGCGAGACCACCACCACCGGGCGGACAACCACCACCGGAGCCACACTCGCGCACCACCACCACCGGTGTACCAGGTGTTTTTTCGTTTCCTCCACCGAAAATTCAAAAAAAAAAACAATGGAACCAAAGTGTTTTTTTCGTTTCCTCCATGGAGGAAAAGAAACAGATCTTCGTTTCCTGGTGCGTCGGTGGGGTGGTCCGCCGATGGTGGTGGTCTCGCCGTGGTGGTGGTACGTGGTAGTGGTTTGCCGGTGGTGGTGGTGGTGATGTGAGGTGAAGTTGGATGAGAGGTGAGAGAGTAAGAGTGGGTGAAAGGGGAGGGGTAGTTTAGGAAAATCTTGAAAAAAATACGGGCGATTTTTAGTAAATACGGGCGGTAAATAGTAATGCCCAATTAAAATGTGTTAGGTTGAGAATAATATTGTATTTGAAGGGGGGTATTTTTTTTATTTTCTTTTATTCCCTACAACATTTTTGCAAATTATTGTAAAAGATTGTCGATAAGATGCAAAGCTTATACACAATACAAAGCTTATACCATATATATTTGTATACTACTATATATTTATACCGATACTATTTGGAGTTTTAATAATGAGTGGAGATTACCATATTAGAAATTAGTGGTTAAATAATTGTCTTAAAAACAATGAAAAAAGGGCACAAAGTAATATAAGACAAAGGTGAATTTAACAATAAGTAAATATTAGTAATTTCAACTCATATTTGGCTCAAATGATGTTATTATGATCAATTTGGTACCGTTACATTGTTACTTTGCTATCCTTGCGTTAATATATTGGTACCCTCACGTTCATACTTTCGAAACCTTCAATTGATTCATTGGTTATCAATGTATCAATTCAACGGTTTGAAGTTATCAATGTAAGGGGACCAATGTATCAATTCAATGGTTCGAAGTTATCAATGTAAGGGTACCAATGTACTACTACAAGGGTGCCAAATTACACTTTGAATGGTACCAAAGTACATGTCAAGTGTTTCAAAGTATATTGCCAAATGTACCAAAGTGTTCTTTAAATGATACTACAAGGGTACCAAATTACACTTTGAATGGTACCAAAATACATGTCAAGTTTCAAAGTATATTGCCAAAGGTACCAAAGTGTTCTTTAAATAATACCAAAGTATACAACTAAGGATATCAAAGTATCATTATGATACCAAAATATCCTATTAGTGGTACCAAAATATCTTTTAAATGATACCAAATTCAAGTATTCTGTCAATAGTACCAAAATATAATTTGAATGATACCAAATTAAAGTATCTTATCAATGATACAAATATATACTAATATCTTATCAATGGTACCAAAATACACTAGCGGAAAAAAACGTAAGGGTTGCGGTCAAAACAGCCCTAAGGGCTGCGTTTTTGGCTCACAGCCCTTGCCGTAGCAGCCCTTCGGCAAAAATGAAGGGGCCGCGGTAAAAACCATGACCCTTCACTACGAAGGGCTGCGGTTTTGGGCCTAAACCGCAACCCTTTTTACAAATTAATGGTTGCGGTTCTAATCAAAACCGTGACCCTTATGACCCCAAAAAAACAAATTTTATTTTTTTTGCAATTTTAGTCCTAATTGATCCCAAAACAGCTATATATATATAAGTATCATTTTCCACTACAAATTATATTTTTTATACAAATATTAGAAATTTACAAAATATAAGAAATTTACAAAATAAACCAAAATTTACAATGTAACCTGCAAAACCAAAGAAAGCAACTTAGGTTTTCAAGGCACTCCACAAAAAGAGACCACGAAATGGGAGGCTGCGCCATTGACGAATTCATCGAGCTAATTTTTCCAATTATTTGACCTGATCAATCAGCACAAATGAAAACCCATTTTAATCAATTTTAAACAGTTCAATGGAAAAAAAAAGTACAGATTACAGTGAAAGAAAAATAAAGAATAAATTTTTAAGGGTCGCCTAAAATTACAGGATTTTGGGATTTTCGAGGATAAAAAAGGCTGAGAATTGATCAGCAAAATGGTAGAAGAGTGAGAGTTACACATTCAATTCTCAAAAAAGTGTCCATTTTGATCTTGTTCTTCAGTCTTTAAGTTTCTTTGGGTGAGAAAGAGAGATATGAAATAGAAAATTTAGGAGAGTTTGACAACAAACAACAACCAACAACAACAAACAACAGCAAACAACAACAAACAACAACAACAAATAACAACCTTCGATTTCTGGCGTACGACAGAACACGAGCAGGGACGAAGATGGTGACGAAGATCCTTCGATTTCTGGGGACGACAGAACACGACCGAACGGAAGCGAGCCGGTGAGGAGAGCTGCGAACGGAAGCGGAGCCGGTGAGCGAACGGAAGAGGAGAGGTGCGAAGAGAGAGAAGGATGGGGGTTTGTTGGGGTGAAAGAGGGGGGAAATGGGGGATTGGGGAGAGAGAGAGGGGGAAAAGTTAGGGTTTTGGTGGTATACGTACTCCGTTGTTTTGCGGTAAATTTTGGTGTGTAATTAAGTGAAGAACTAAAGGGCTGCGTTTTTAATATGGACCGCAGCCCTTCACTAAAGGGTTGTGGTTAGCCCAAAAACCACAGCCCTTTAGTACTAAGAGCATGTACAATGGGATGGTTTTTGGTTGGTCTAGCAAATAGTAAAGCTAGCTTTACTTAGTTTTGTTATTGGGGAACTTGACCCTTGGGGTTGGTTGGTCTGGAATTCTAGACCATATGCACCTAGGATGGAGTGCACAATACCAATAAATCTCATACGCGTGGCAAAGAAACTGGCGAAAAAATTATAATGGGCCCAATTGAAACGCAGAGCTTTGAAGAAAAGGGAGAAAGAAAGACGGAAGCGAGCCATGGAAACGCAACACTCAAGAAAATGATGGGCCCAAAGCTGCCAGCTTGCTGTCAGTGGCCCTGACGCACGTCAGAGGCCCACTGAACAGCAAGTAGGGGGCTGCCACGTACATTACTTGTGCAGATTTATGGCTTCTTGTGCTGATTTTGTTAACGGCATTTCAACATTATAATATTGTTATGTTAATATAAAAAAATCAGCTAATAATTATTTAAAAATAATTACAGTAACGGCGATAAAATAATTTTATCTATAAAATGAGCCCAAATTTCATATATTTTACCACACTTTTTTCCAACCTATTTTTTTAATTACTCTCTCCTATCTAAAATTACTTATACTAAGCCAATAATGTAATTTAACGTAATTTAATTAGCTTCTTTTAATTTAAATCATCTATTTCATATAAAAATAAACATTGGGTAGGAGAGAGAGTAGGTGGGGTATGGTAAAAGTAGGAGAGAGAAATAGAAAAACCAAATAAGACTAGCTCACCCATTGTGAGGAAAAAAAGATGAGTTGGTGGGAGTTTAGTGGGATGTGAGGTGTAAGAAGGAGGGAAGGAGAGAGAATGACAAAAACTTAAAGATTAGCAAAGACCAACCAACCTATTGGTGATGCTCTAAAGGGTGCGGTTTTTGGCTAACCGTATGCTGACCCTTTTGGTACTAAAGGGCTGCGGTTTTTGGCTAACCGCAACCCTTCACTAAAACGCAGCCCTTGCTTTTTTTCCACTAGTGATATCCTTTGAACGATACCAAATTAAAGTATTATTCTGTCAATTGTACCAAATTAAAATGTCAACCGGTTCTTATAAAATTGAAATCAAGATTTCATGCTTATTATTTTTAGTATAGCATATTTGATACCTTAAACTTGGCAAATAATAATTATTCCTTCAAGTTAACCAATGAATCAATTTAGGGGTTCAAATGTGTCAATGTACGGGTACAAATGTAATAATGCAAGGGTACCAAAGTAACAATGCAAGGTACCAAATAACCTTAATCGTACTTATTTGTCTTTTTAAAAATATCTTTACAAAATTTTAATACCGTAATCATACTTATTTAAATAATTTATATCACAAATAAATTTTCACTCGTATTAAAGAATAATAATATCGCATTTTTGTCGCATAAAACTAAATTTATTTTTATAATCATACTTTATAATATAATAACACAATATATATTCTACTAAATAAACTTGCATTAAAACATATTCGTGCAAATATACGAAATAATATTTTGAATATAGAATACAAACTGTAACACATGACTAAGGACTAAATATTATTGGCACCAATGTATCCTTTAAATGGTACCAGCTAGTTTCTACGAGAATTATTAAATAAATTTAGATATGATTAAGAATAATATAATTAGTATATATATTTCTCTTTTTTTTCACAAATTTTAATATCATAACCATACTTATTTACATAATTTATATTTCGCACAAATAAAATTTTAATGACTAAATATAATATTGCATTTTTCAGTCGCATAAATTAACTTTAGTTTTAGAATCATACTCCATAATATAATTTATCAATTCAAGGGTTCATAAGTATCAAAGCTAGGGTACCAAAGTATCACCGTGTGCTTGGCATATGATTGAACAATTATGATATTTCTATAGGAACACTACAAGAGGGGGGTGAATTGTATGTGTGAGAAATGAACGTAACTTTTTGCGGAATTATAAAACAATGAAAGGAACAAGAGAAAGACAAGAGATTTTTACGAGGAAAAACTTCTTGGGCCCAACAAGAAGAAACAACCTCGGCCACTAGGGATTTTAAACTCAACTCTTTCACTATAATAGGCCAGAACACCTTTGTTACAAACCAATTACCTCTCGGGCCACTCCTTGAGTTCCTCTACAAACACAAGTCCCAACAACAGTTCCCTCTAACTGTTGTTCCTCTCGAACTTCACTCAAAGTTCCTTTCTCTTTCTTTGCTTCACTCAAAGCCTCACACTTTACAGGAGTTCACTCAAACCCCTTCCCCAAACTCAAACTATAAGAGTTCTTCTCAACTCTTTTCTCAACTCTAAATACAGAATAGTAGAATGATAGAAAGTACTAATGAAACAATGAACTCATATGGTAATGAAACTTGGAACTTGGAACTTTGAACTTTGGTGGTACTGACTCAATAAACGTGATACTTAAATTAATACCTTTGTAGATTAATTATCACTTTGTCAGACCCACCTTGGAACTTAATTAGACATAACTATTTATAGCAGTGATTAACTAGAACGTGGGATTAAATCATGTGTTAGTGGTTAAACCATTTTCCCATGATGTTCCTCAACTAGAGGAACACATTCCTTTTGTTACCCATGTACTCCACGATCTAATGAACGTGTGTTACTGTGTTAGATTATCTTTACTGCTTCCTTAATTTTAGCAACAACTTAGCAATAAATATAAATCTGATTTAATTAGAAAATATTTTAATTAATAAAACCAAAATTAAATCCTTTTATCAAAATAATATCTTTTAAAAGATTTTTATCTTAAAACCGAAAAGGATTTTATTGTCAAATAAAGATAAAATCTTTCGTTTAAAAATATTTTCCTTAAAATCAGATTTTTATCAAACACAAAACAGTTTCCTAAATTTTAGCCTTTAACAATTCAACTGACACATTATAACCGTTGCACCATATAATACTTGTCTAGTTCCTTTAATTTCGTTAGTTCCTTAACAGTGCCAGTTCATCAGTTCCTTACAAAGGAACAGATAAACACTATCTTATAATTTTATAGGTCCTTACAAATGTTTAGTCAGTTCATCGTTTTAGACACATGTTTCCTATACTAGTTCCACTAACATAGTTCCATAGGAACAGTTCCTTTATTCACAGGAACAACTCCATAGTTCCAATTCATTACCTTATGAAGATCTTTATTTCTTACATAAGAAACCTAACTACAGCATTATGTAACTAAGCTCTTCTTCTCTTGGAGCTCCAACTCAATAACTTCATTCTTCTCTTGGAGTTTCAACTCTGGAACTTCACTTATTATCTTTATAAAGCACCATTAATAATTCATGAACCTTGCACACATAAAACTTATAAACCTCGTTAGTTATTACTTTAGTTTGTCATCATCAAAACCATATTGGGTCAACAAATTATTATTTATTTCACCAGAATGCTTGACATGAATCATTAAACAATGCAATTATATCTTTCCTGCATTCTGAATAATTGAAACACTTATCTCTTTTATGTGAAAACTTTTTTGAGATCGATAATTGTTTCACTGATTTCATATTAGAGAAAGTATATATTGAAATCTGAATGTATTCACCGAGGAATCGATATTTGCCGCCTCAAATGCCGAGTTTGTCTGAGTGCTTTTTGGAAACTACATGGAGCGCGTTTTCAAAAGGGTACCTTAGTATCCAATAAAGGTACCAAAATATGGCTTCAAGGTTATCAATGTATCAATTAAAGGGTTCGAAAGTATCAATGCAAGGGTACCAATGTATTACTACAAGAGTACCAAATTATCTTCCAATGATACCAAATTACGTGTCAATGGTTTTAAAGTATATTGACTAGTGTACCAAAGTGTCCTTTGAATAATACCAAAGTATCCAACTAAGGATATCAAAATATCATTATGATACAAAAATATCCAATTAATGGTACCAAAGTATTTAATCAATGTACAAAAGTATATAATCAATGTACAAAAGTATCCTTTAAATGAACCAAAGTATCATTTCAATGGTACCAAAGTATTGATACCAAAATATATTGTCAATAGTACCAAAAAATCGTTTAAATGATACCAAAGTATCATGTCAATGGTATCCATACATTGGTACCAAAATATATTGTCAATAGCACCAAAGAATCCTTTCACTGATACCAAAATATCCATGCATAGGTACCAAAATATCCTTTAACTGATACCAAAATTTATAGTCAATGGTACCAATTTGAATGATACCAAAATATCCTGTCAATATGGTACCAAAGTATCCTTTGAATGATACCAAAATATCATGTCGATGATACCAAAATATCCTTTGAATGCTACCAAAGTATCTAATCAATGTACAGAAGTATTCATTAAATGAACCAAAGTATCATTTCAATGGTACCAAAGTATTGATACCAAAATATATTGTCAATAGTACCAAAGAATCGTTTAAATGATACCAAAGTATCCTGTCAATGGTACCAATACATTGGTACCAAAATATATTGTCAATAGCACCAAAGAATCCTTTCACTGATACCAAAATATTCATGCATAGGTACCAAAATATCCTTTAACTGATACCAAAATTTATAGTCAATGGTACCAATTTGAATGATACCAAAATATCCAATCAATATGGTACCAAAGTATCCTTTGAATGATACCAAAATATTATGTCGATGATACCAAAATATCCTTTGAATGCTACCAAAGTATCTAATCAATCTACAAAAGTATCATTTAAATGATACCAAAGTATCATTTCAATGGTACCAAAGTATCATTAGAATGATACCAAAATATGCCAAATTTAGGTATCCTTTAAATGATACCAAAGTATCGAGTTGCTTAACTCGACTCGACAACATCTCGAGTTCGATTCGAGCTCACTCGAGTCGGGCTTTGACCGAGTCGATCTCGAGTAGCTCGAGAGCTGTCTCGTCTCATTTACACCTCTACCCTTGCACTGTTACTTTGGTATTATTCAAATGACACTTTGGTGTCATTAAAAGGGTAATTTGGTACCGTTGCATTATTACTTTGGTACCATTAAAAGGGTAATTTGGTACCTTGCATAGGGGTGTAAATGATGTGAGATGAGTTCGAGTTTCAGCTAGCTCACCTCGACTCGTTAGCATTTCGAGTCGTTCTCGATTTGAGTCGAGCTCACTCGAGTCGAGCTTTGACCGAGTATTGACCGAGTCGAATTTTGATCGAGTCGAGTTTTGATCGAGTAGATTTCGAGTAACTTGTAAGCGTCTCGTGTTTAAAACAACCCTAAGGTATAAAATATGCCAAAAGGAATTTTGTATAGATAATTGGATATTCGAGCTTCTCACGAGTTTTCGATTTGACTATCGAGTTACCTAACTCGACTCGACAACGTCTCGAGTCGAACTCGAGTTCGATTCGAACTCGCTTGAGTCGAGCTTTGACCGAGTCGATCTCGAGTAGCTCGCGATATGTCTCGAGTAGTTGCGGGGGGAAGGTGAGATAAAATGGAGATCTAGGAGATTGCGAGTGGAGGAGGACGAAGGGGGTATAGGCGAGTGGAGGCTGCTGCGACGGCGGCTAAAGAGGGGAAGTAGGAGGCTGGGTGTTCGGGATTGCCGAGAAACGAGGGTGGTGGTGGGTTGGCGATTTGTGTGAGGGTGGTGGTATTGAGAGAGAATACGCGGGTGGCAGGGTTTGGGGCGGAGGGAAATGATGGTGGTGGTGGGTTGGCGATTTGTGTGAGGGTGGTGGTAATGAGAGAGAAAAAGGGAGGACGGTGGTGGTTTTGTTGTAGTGGTGGGTTTAGGAGGGTGGTGGTGATGAGAGAGAAGGGTTTAGGATGGTGGTGGTTTTGTTGTAGTGGTGGGTTTAGGAGGGTGGTGGTGATGAGAGAGAAAAGGGAGGTGGTGGTGATGAGAGAGAAAAGGGAGGTAGTGGTGGTTTTGTTGTAGTGGTGGGTTTAGGAGGGTGGTGGTGATGAGAGAGAAAAGGGAGGATGGCGGTGGTTTTGTTGTAGTGGTGGGTTTAGGTTGATGTATTTTTTTAAATTTTAGTTTTAGTTATTACTCCCTCCGTCCCAGAATACTCTTGACACTTATTAGGGCACGTAGTTTTAGATGATAAGTTGTTGTTTGGTTATCAATTATTATTTTATTGAAAAAGTAGATGTGATAGGAGTTAGTATGTAGTAAAAGTAGTATTATTTTATTTGGTGGAGAGAGAGTGTGGGCTAATGGTTAGAGTTGGTAGGTAGTAAGAGTGGTATTATTTTATTTGGAGGAGAGAGAGTGTGGGCCAATGGTTAAAAGGTAGAAGGATTAAAATAATAGTGGGTCATATCCAAAAATAGAAGTGTAAAAGAGTATTATGGGACGAGATGAAAAAGGAAAGTGTAAAAGAGTATTCGTGACGGAGGGAGTAGTTAAGTTGTATTAGAGATAAATTTTAGTTAATTAAGTTTGGTCAAAATTAATTAACCATGGTCAAAATTAATTAACCATGGTCAAATAGGTTAATCTTCATATTTACCTCTTTTTACGGAGTTACTTTTGAAATGGGACCATTTTAAGAAGACGGGGGTATAAAGTTAGGATTATTTCGAAATTAAGTTAATGAGGGATTATTATGAGAAGACCGTAGAAAGTTGGGATTATTCTTTTCCATTTTTCCTTATTCAAATGATACTTTGGTACCATTAAAAGGGTAATTTGGTACCCTTGCATAGGGGTGTAAATGATGCGAGACGAGTTGAGTTTGAGCTAGCTCGACTCGACTCGTTAGCATTTCACGTCGTTCACCCGAGTCGATCTTTGACCCAGTGTTGACTGAGCTTTGACCGAGTCGAGTTTTGATCGAGTAGATTTCGAGTAACTTGCAAGTGTCTCGTGTTAAAAGCAACCCTAACGTATAAAATATGCCAAATTTAGGTATTTTGTATAGATAATTGGGTATTCGAGCTACCACGAGTTTTTGAGTCGAGTATCGGAGTTCTTAAATGGACTCGACAACATATCGAGTCGAACTCGAGTTCGATTCGAGCTCACTCGAGTCGAGCATGAGTAGGTTCTTTGTCTCGTCTCATTTACACCCCTACCTTGCATTGTTACTTTGGTATCATCAAAATGATACTTTGGTACCATTAAAAGGGTAATTTGATACTCTTGCATTATTACTTTGGTATCCTTGCATTAATGCATTGGTAACCTTGCATTTTGAACCCGTATATTGATTCATTGGTTACCTTAAAGGTATAATTATTAGTTGTCAGGTTTAAAGTATCAAATATGCTATATTAAAAACAATAAGACTGAAATCTTGATTTAAATTTGATAAGGAGCAGTTGAATGATATATGTCCTAAAATATATTTTTTATTTAATTAGTCGAGTCACATCTTTTTTAACCAGAACAAGTACTTTAGTAAAATTTATAATTATTTGGCGAGTTATCATATTTTGTAATAGATTTACTGATTATAAAAACAGGGCCTTTTTCTATATATCCAATATTAACTATAAAAAATTACCGCTATTATACTGCACAACCAAACACTAAATGAAATTAACACCAATTACCACTATTTCGTTCATTTAGAGGAAAAAAATAACAATTCATGTAAAGCAGATGAAACATTCATCAAAACTACTACTAAACATCCTAAAAAGATACATAATACTGTACATTGAATTCGATCATCTCTGTTGATTCTCCCTCTCTCTTCATTTATCTATCTTCAGCTATGTAAAGCTTCGATGAAGCTTTGTTCGATTTTCCCCTCAAAGGAAAAAAAAAGCTTCGATTGAGCTTAATTATGAATGCCGAAATCAATAAGCCACAAAAAAATTCATCATATCTCTGTTTTCCATTCACCATTTTCCCCCCTCTCTCTCTCTTCCATTCACCTCAAAACCCACCAGGCCACCACCACTGCAACCCACCATCGCCTGTTTCTCTCTCCCCCACCAAAATCTCTTCCTGTTTCACAACTTCTCCTTCCATTAAATCACACACCAAGATTCGAGAGATGGAAAAAAAACATATCAACAAAAGAAGAAAGACAGAAGAAATCAAGAACAACACAAAATCAACAAAGAAAATAAAGATGTATTGCCCAACATCATCAATGATCAAATACAGCAGAAATAATGGCGTGGGAAGACCAGAGATTAGATATAGGCACTATTGCTCGAATGTTCGGGTGAGGCTCAATGGACACTTTATTAGCAGAGGTCAGAGGAGTAGACCTTATTGCTTCCTCTGTTACATGGAGGTCGCCTCTTCTGCTGCTCTCGTCGTCGACGGCAATAAGGTCTACTCTTATTAAAACCTCCACCATCATCTCCCACTCTCTCCATTCCTCCACCATCCTCCTCCTCATACTCCTCCCCTGCAACTACCGCCGCTGCCGCCGCATAATACTCCTTCATCCTCCCCTTCTTACTCCCGCCGCCACCACCACCGTACCCCGAATTTCTCGCCGGAACAACCGGCGGCGGAAGCGGAGTGTTGTACACATGATCGCCGATTTGAAGGAGATCTTGAGAGTCTAATTTCAACGAAGAATTTCCATGGAGGTGAAGAACGCCTTCGACTAGACAGCCAATTTTGCTCTCGTCGTCGTCGCCCCCAAACCACCGCAGCACCGGCAAGGCTCGCCAACCTCCTCTTTCTCCTTCTCACCCCTTTCTCCTTCGCACCTCTGTTAATACTTTTGCCTTTTTTTTATTCTAATAAATTAACAATTGTTTGGTACCATTTCCCCACTCCCATTTTCCGGCCATTCTGTCGTCGGCTATGGATTCTCCGACGACCTTCAATCTCTTTTCTCGTCTTTTTGGAGGATGAATGGAGGAAACTGGAGAGAGAAGCACGCAGAAAGAGGAGAGAGAGAGACACGCATAAAGATAAAAGAGGAGAGAGAAACGCATAAATGGGAGAGAGAGAGGGGTGATGATGTGGCTTTCTTTGTCTTTTTGTGGGAAATGTCGAAAATACCCCCGTGAGAACGATGAGATGCCAACACTTTCTCCGACGGAGTAGTAGGCGTTGAAATATTGATGATCGGTATTATTTGTGTCAAATAGAGTAGTGTATTATGAGCTGCTGGGGTTAGTTATTGACGTGAGGTAGAAAATCCATTTGATATGATAAAAGAGTAATGACACTGAAAAGATATTTTTTATAAAAGATATTTTGAAAATATTTTAGATAAAAATCAATTTTTATAAAAGGTTATTTTGAAATTTTTTTAGATAATTAATTAAATCTATTAATTAAAATGGGCTAGAAAAAGGATAAATTCACAATAATAATCCAAACTATTAGGGGTCTTCTCAAATTAATCCCAACTACGGTTTATTCTGGTATAATCCCAACTTAATGATATCCCTTCCCAAAATGATCCCATATGACCAGCTACCTATTAAACAGGTTAAGAAAAACAATTTTTTGTTTTTTTCTCTTTTTATTTCACCATTTCTCTCTCTTCCTCTCTTACCACCTGACCCCCTTCCAGTCACACATGAACCACCTAGCCTAAAACCACCCTATTCAATTTTCAACCACTCCTAACCACCTCCACCACCTGAACCGCCTCAACCTCCGTCGGAAACCCACCCCTTATAAACCACATTCACCATAAATCACTTCCACCGTAAATCAACCTTTGAACACCACCTCTACCGAATTCAACCACCTAACTACCACCACCACGGAACCTCCTTATAAACAATACTCCACCGTAAATCAACCCCCTAACCACCACCTCTATCGAATTCCCACACCTAACAACCACCTCCACCAAAAAAACCCACCACCGTCAATGCCCGCCTAAATTCTCATCGTCGCCGGATTCTCTTCATCAACTGATTCAATTCTCTTCGTCTTGGCCGGAATTCACAGATCTTGATGTCGACAGCACCATCAGCCTTTACTAGTCGCCTAAATCAATTCTCTTCGTCGCGAATTGCAGGGCGACCTTCTTGATGTCGACAACACCAGCACCATCAATAATGTCTTCTTCGAGGAGAGAGAGTGTGTGACAGTGAGAACGAGGAGAGAGATTTTGAGGCAAAACCATCAACGGTACTTTCATGACGTCGGTGAGTTTAGGGAGGAGTAGGAGTGTGGTTTTGGGGGTTCCAGGTTGGCCGTTTCATTTTGGTCGTTGGGTTTTTGTGTGGGTGGTTGGGTTCTTGGTGGCTATGGAGATAGTTGGAGATTTTTTTTCTTTTTCTTTTTTTTTGCTTAAAATTAAAATCAACAAAAAAAATTGGACCAATCAGTGAAGAACACTTGGACCAAATGACCTTCCCAACAGGTTAAATCAGGTTATAGATCATTTTGAGAAGATATCCCTTATAGTTGGGATTATACTGGAATAAACCATTGTTGGGATTAATTTGAGAAGACCTCCAATAGTTTGGATTATTCTTGTGAATTTTTCCCTAGAAAAAAGGTTTTAGAAAATGGGCTTTTATAAAACTACTTTTAAAACGGCGGTTTTCGAAGGTGTGCTTAGGAAAATGGGTTATAATATGGATTGGACTTGAAAAATGGAATGGGGCTTGAAATAGTTAATTCTAGACCCGTCCTTTATTCTTTCTTCGACTTTGACCAATTAGACAAAGGTATTAGTCACCATCAGATACTAAAATGGTCAGATTTTTGTGTTTACATGATGCGTTTTAACTTTTAATTATAATACATTTGCAATTGATCGACGAAATAAATCAGTCTACATAACCATGAAAGAGAAAGATAGAGACATATACTACATCCGTTTCTTTTTAATCTACACACTTTCCTTTTTGGTCTGTTTCATTTTAATCTACACACTGTTATTTTTTCTAATTTTGGTAACATGTCACATCTACTTTCTCCTCTTTTTCCACCCATGTCATCCACTTTTTAATATTTTAACCCACTTTCTAGTTTCTCTCTCTCACTTTTCAGTTTCTCTCTCCACCTTTTCAGTTTTTCTTTCATACTTTTATACTTCCTCCTTGGTTCTCCCCCAAAGTGAAGTGAGTAAATTAAAAAGAAACGAAGGGAGTATAAGATATGAGAGAATAAAAGAGCGATCATTAGATTCCTCATATACAAGGTTCACAATGGTTATATCTATATACACAACCCGAGCCAAATTAACCCAATGCTTCCAATAGTCGTTTGCAATTTGATATACCTATTATCAATTTTGATATATTGGGGATCTTGTTCAAGAGACTTCTTTGGTGCAAAGTTGGTTGCTGATTATGGTCAAAATCACTTCCTTAATAATCTTCTCCTGGTTATATGGATTTTACTCCATTTTCTGTGACTGAGCACATGAAAATGTTCAGTTGATAAAGCACATTTAATTGCTAAAGGGATTCGAGATGATCCTAGTTTTCATATCAAATGTATTTGAAGGAACTAGAGCTGCAAAGCCTGCAACCAAATATAACAGAATCAAGATTGGATGACTCAATTTTTATACTAATTAAGATTGTATAGAAGTGCTGAAGTTTTAAAATTTATCACACCATCAACTGAATTTTTTTTTATTCTACAGAGTATAGACATTATTGTTTAATGTGTTGGAAGTAAAGATGGAAAACGGGAAAAATATGGGGCGCCCAATGGGATCGGGCGGAGGCCGCCCGATCGGTCGGTCGCTGTTTGTGCCCGATCGGGCGACCCCTGTGAATAGAAGTGCTGAAGTTTTAAAATTTATCACACCATCAATTGAATTTTTTTTTATTCTACAGAGTATAGACATTATTGTTTAATGTGTTGGAAGTAAAGATGGAAAACGGGAAAAATATGGGGCGCCCGCCCGATCGGTCGGTCGCTGTTTGTGCCCGATCGGGCGACCCCTGTGAGGCTTTGTGATTTTTGTCTCGGGCCCGATCGGGCGAAGGCCCAGATACGTTATTTCCCGGGTTTTTAATTATTACCCCTTTTTAATTACGTGTTTAAGGATGGTTTTCATCCTTTTGATGGTAATTTATGTTATTCCATTATTTCTCTTGATGATGGGAGTTTCAATTCTTCATCTTCTTGAGTTTAAGTGGATTAATTTTATCATTGGATTCCTTCGAGTCCTTTGATTGCTTTTGGGATGTTACTTCTTCTTCTCTACTCCTATTAATATGTTTCATTATTCTGATTTTGAGAGATATATCTTTCCACTCTCTCTCTTCTTCCTTTCTTCATCTCTTTTGGGCATAAGTTCTAGTGACTCCATCTCACACCCAAGAGTGCCATTGTGTGTTGAGAGTTGTGTAAACCTTAGGGAACGAATCGGTGAGTACAATTGTGCACCCCGGTTGCACCGAATCTCGTTTTCAAGGCAGTGGTTTGTTTACCACGGCACAACAAGTTCTTATTATTTGTTCATATCGTGTTCTTCTTTCTAGCCTTGAAAACCTTTAAATGCAACATAATGTTCATTTTATTAAATTGAAATTTCATTAGCATGCCAGTTATAACTCCAAGCACACGCGTATGTTTCTATTTGACCATATTTTGACCCGTGACCACGTTGGTCACATTACTAACCCAATGTTGAACAAGACTCTTCCCAACATCTCTAAGTTGGAGCCTCATGATGGCAAGAACTATAAGAGATGGGCACAAAAAATGTTGATCTTTTTTGAGCAACTTGAAATAGATTATGTCCTCTATGAGGATGTGATTCAAGCAATTGAAGCAAGCAAGGCGGTAGCCCCGGATGCCTCCCTTTCGGCGGAGGACCTCAAGAAAGCGGTCGATGCATTAACCAAGAAGGAGAAAGACAACAAGCTTGTTCGAGCTCATATTCTCCATCATATGAGTGGAATCTTGTTTGATCTTCTTATCACTAATCGAACAAGCAAGTCCATTTGGGACACTTTGCATAAAAAGTATGGTGCCGATGATGTCGGTAAGAAAAAATATGTTGTTGGTAAGTGGATTAACTTCAAGATGACGGATGACAAATCCATCATGGATCAAGTTCATGACTATGAGAACATCGTCACCGATATCCTTGGTGAATGGGATGAAAATGTCACTAGTGGAAAAATAAGGAAGGGTTGCGGTCAAAATAGCCCTAAGGGCTGCATTTTTGGCCAGCAGCCCTTTTCGTAGCAGTCCTTCAATAGAAAAGAAGGGCTGCGGTTTTTAACCGCAGCCCTTCACAACGAAGGGTTGCGGTTCAGCCCTTCGTATTCGCTATGTTTTTTTTTTAAAATAAATCTGCTAGCCCGGCCCCGCACGCCCACCCCCGCACTCCCCCCAGCCCCGCCCCCGCTAGCCCCGCACGCCCACCCCCGCACTCCGCCTCCAGCCTCGCCCCCACCCCCCACACCCACCCCACCCCCGCACTCCCCCCACCCCCCCCCCCACCACCGGCCCACATGCCCCCTCCCACCCCCACCCCCGCCCGGCCTCCACAGCCCTCCCCACCCCCCCTACCCAAGCCCCCCACCCCCCTACCCCACCTCCCCAAGCCCCTCCCCACCCCCTACAATCACATTTTACAACACAAAATAGAAGAGAAATGAAATAAAACAAATTAATTAGAGAAATGAAAAAGAGGAGAGAGAGTGAGAGGGGAATTACCGACAATGCAGTAGTGGTGGTGGTGGTGGCGTCAAGGTGCGCTGAGAGAAGATAAGAAGAAGGAGCTCAGGCGATGGTGCGTTGCTCAGGCGACGTTTCCGGCGTTAGTGCGTCAATGTCAGTGCTCCGAGGATGGGTCGGTGCTCCGGTGATGGGTCGGTGCTCCGGTGATGGGCGTTAGGGTTGTGCGAGTGAGTGTGAGGGAGAGGGGTGGGGGAAAATTTTTCTAAGGGAGCGAGGGAAATTTGGGATGCATGTGTGTACTGTGTGTTGCGCGCAAAACTAAAGGCTTGGGCGGGATGTGAAGGGCTGCGGTTATCCCAGAATACGCAGCCCTTCGTGTATGAAGGGCTGCGGTTTTGGGCTAACCGCAGCCCTACATTAATAGGGCTGCGGTTCCCTTGAAAACCGCAGCCCTTCATACACGAAGGGCTGCGTTTTCCAAAAAACGCAGCCCTTCCAGCGCAGCCCTTCCTTTTTTTTCCCCTAGTGTATGTGAAACTTTTCAAGCCAATGTACTTTTGGAGAAATTCCCACCTTCATGGAATGACTACCGAAATTCCTTTGAGCACAAGAAGAACGACATGAACCTTCAAGTGCTTATTGGTCACATGAGGACCGAGGAGGCTAACCACCTCAAAGATAAGTTTGATTCTCTCTCTTTGAATTCTTCTAAAGCTAACTTGGTTGAATCTAGTGATCCTATGGCTAGAAACAGGTTCAAAGGTAAGAAGAAGGATAATGGAAACAAAGAGAACTTCACTTTTAACAACAAGATTCAAAAGACTAAAGGAGCATGCTATGTGTGTGGAAAGATAGGACACAAGTCCTATCAATGTGTCTACCGCAAGAACAACTCCAATGGTGCCTCCCAAGCCAATCTTGTTGAAAAGGATGATGTGATAGCCGCGGTGGTGGTTGAAGCCAACTTGGTGGAGAACAAGGTGGAATGGATCTTGGACACGGGAGCATCAAGACATATTTGTGCTAACAAGGCTCTCATGACGGACTTTGAAGATGCTACCGATGGAGACCATGTTTACATGGGAAATAGTAGCACCGCGGGAGTTCTTGGCAAAGGGAAGGTCCACCTTAAACTCACTTCCGGAAAAACTTTGTTTTTGAATAATGTCTTGTATGTTCCCTCCCTTAGGAGGAATCTTGTTTCGGGTGCCCTTCTCAACAAAGCCGGTTTAAAGCTTGTCTTTGAGGCGGACAAGATTATTATCACTAAGAATGGAGACTTTGTTGGGAAAGGTTACCTTAGTGGAGGATTGTTTGTGATGAATGTTTTGAATAATAATGAAAGTACTTCTTTTGCTTATATTGTTGAGCCTATGGATGTTTGGCACAATCGATTAGGACATTTAAATGTTTCTTACATGAAAAAACTAAAGGACATGGACTTAATTTCTTTTGACCAAATTGACAAAGCCTCTAAATGTCCTATTTGTGTTGATGCCAAACATACTAAGAAACCATTCAAGCAAGTTGTATCAAGAAGTACAAAATTGCTAGAGTTGATTCACTCGAATTTAGCGGACTTTAAAAATTGCACTACTAGTAAAGGAGGGAAAAATTACTACATAACTTTTGTTGATGATTTTTCAAGATTCACTAAAGTTTATCTTTTGAAAACTAAGGATGAGGCCGAAAGTGCATTTTTAAAGTATTAAGTCGAGGTTGAAAATCAACTTGATCTTAAGATTAAAAGGGTTAGAACCGATAGAGGTGGTGAATATGGAAAATGGTCTTTAAAAGAATTTTGTGAAGCCAATGGAATCATACATGAGCTAAGCTCCCCTTACACTCCACAACAAAATGGTATTGCCGAAAGGAAAAATAGATCTTTAAAAGAAACTATGAATGCAATGCTTTTAAGTTCCGGATTATCCGACAACATGTGGGGAGAGGCGGTTCTATCCGCTTGTTATGTACTCAATAGAGTGCCCCATAAGAAATTGGATAAAACACCTTATGAACTTTGGAAAGGTTATAAACCTAACATGAGTATTTTGAAAGTGTGGGGGTGCTTAGCTAAGGTTGCTTTTTCAGATTTTAAGAAAACCACTATTGGGTCTAAAACTTTTGATTGTGTGTTTATTGGTTATGCTCATAATAGTGCCGCATATAGATTCATGCTTTTGAGTGATTATTCTATTTGTGAATCTAGAGATGCAGTTTTCTTTGAGCATACTTTCCCTTTGAAATCATCATCATCTTTGCATATGAATGAGTCAAGTGTTGATGTGTCCTTGGATGTTTCTTTGCCGAGTTCTAGTGATCCTCCTCCTCCTCCTTTGGTAGTGGAAGGAGTCCAACCTAGGAAGAGTAAGAGGGTTAAAGTAGAGACTACCTTTGGACCGGATTTCTTAACCACTTTTCTTATTGAGAATTTTGATGTGAATTGTTTGAGTGAAAATGTTGTTTCTTTGTTTCTCTTAGAAGAAGACCCAAAGACTTATAGTGAAGCTATGAAATCCATAGATGTTAGTTTTTGGAAAGAGGCCATTAAAAGTGAATTAGATTCAATCATGTCTAATCATACTTGGGACTTATGTGATTTGCCTAAAGGGTCTAAACCCATAAGTTGTAAATGGATCTTTACTAAGAAGAAGAAACCCGATGAATCTATTGATAAGTTTAAGGCTAGACTTGTTATTAGAGGTTTCACTCAAAAAGAGGGAATAGACTTTTTTGATACCTACTCACCCGTGACTAAGATTGCCACCATTAGGACTTTGGTTGCTTTAGCGTTCATGACTTAGTGGTTCATCAAATGGATGTTAAAACAACTTTCCTTAATGGTGATCTTGATGAAGAGATTTATATGACTCAACCGGAAGGTTTGTGGTTAAGGGTCAAGAACATAAGGTGTGTAGGCTTAGGAAGTCTTTGTATGGTTTGAAACAAGCTCCTAAGCAATGGTATGAAAAGTTTGATAGTACTCTTAGGAGTGATGATTTTGTGACTAATTCTTCGGACTCTTGTGTATATTCTAGAGTGTTGGATTCCTCTTGTGTTATTATTTGTCTCTATGTTGATGACATGCTTATTATTGGTACTAACCTTGAGGTTGTAAATTACACTAAAGATTTTCTCTCTACTAAGTTTGAAATGAAGGACTTAGGTGAAGCCGATGTGATCCTTGGTATCCGGTTGACCAAGCTCAAGGATGGTTTCTCAATGAATCAATCTCACTATGTGTAGAAAATCTTGAAGAAGTTCAATTGCTATGATGTGGAGCCATGTAAGACTCCATATGATGCAAGTGTAAAGCTCATGAAGAACAAGGGTTCTAGTGTGTCTCAAGAGCAATATGATAAGGTAATAGGGAGTGTGATGTTTTTGATGAACTGCACACGTCCCGACGTTGCTTATGCGGTAAGTAGATTAAGTCGTTATACTCATAATCCTAGTAGTGAACATTGGAATGCACTTTATCGGTTGCTAAGGTATCTTAAGGGCACCATGGAAATTGGTTTGCATTTTAATCGATTTCCTAATGTCTTGGAAGGTTTTTGTGATGCTAATTGGGTATCCGATAATGATGAAATAGTCTATACTAGTGGTTATGTGTTTATGTTGGGTGGAGGTGCTATATCATGGAAGTCCTCAAAACAACCATGTTTAGCCCGCTCCACCATGGAATCTGAATTCATTGCTCTTGAGTTGGCAGGTCAAGAAGCGGATTGACTAAGAAGTCTTCTTGTCGACATCCCATTGTGGGGGAAAAGATCTTCCCCGGTATCCTTGCATTGTGATTCACAAGCTGCAATTGGTGTAGCTAACAATAGCAATTATAATGGTAAGAAGAGGCACATACGCCTTAGACATAGTTCGGTGAGACAACTACTCAAGAATGGAGTTATTGATTTGAACTATGTAAGGTCCGAATGGAATTTGGCGGAACCTTTGATTAAGGGTTGGCAAGGAGCCAAGTTCATGATTCGTCGAGGGGGATGGGGCTTAAGCCCATGAAGTGTATATAACTAGCATTACTTATATTACATCCCTATGGCATTTTGTGTTGTAATGCTTGTAGTAGGATGAATTCGTTGAGAATTCTTAATGGATTTATACTTACGTGGTAGGTGCTCTAGCTAAGCATTTGAGAAATCCACCGTTGTAATTTTTGTGGAGATTGAGTTTGTTTAAACTCTTAATGAATCCTAAGAGATGTTTTGTGCTATTAAGAAGCACAAGGGATTCACCTATATGGTTGTGAAGACTCGCCATCTTCTATGGAAACTTGGGCGGTTTCCTAGAGCTTCCATGAAAACTAAGGTAAATGCATGGCTTAAAACGCGTTCACTTTGCAGAGTTTACTAGATTTTTTAGAGTGATGTATGTGTTGTGGGGGGCGTGACTTAAATCTTAGAGTTTCAAGGTTAGTCCACTCTTTGATCAAAATTTTAAGGGTTTCAAGGTTTGTCCACCCTTAGGCTTGTAAGTCATTTGGTTTCAATTTACTTAAATGTAACACCGGATGTTATGTATTGATCTCCTCTTATGCCCAGAAATTTCCTTTCTCTCTTTTTGTATCTTTTCTAATCTTTAGTGGGAGATTGTTGGAAGTAAAGATGGAAAACAGGAAAAATATGGGGCGCCCGATGGGATCGGGCAATCGCATTTTGTGCCGTCGGGCGGGGTTCGCCCGGTTGGGTGACCCCTGTTAGGCTTTGTGATTTTTGTCTCGGGCGTGATCGAGCGGGGCTCGCCCGACCCGATCGGGCGAAGGCCCAGAGACGTTATTTCCCGGGTTTTTAATTATTTCCTTGGATGATTTGTGTAACCCCCTTTTTAATTACGTGTTTAAGGATGGTTTTCATCCTTATGATGGTAATTTATGTTATTCCATTATTTCTCTTGATGATGGGAGTTTCAATTCTTCATCTTCATGAGTTTAAGTGAATTAATTTTATCATTGGATTCCTTGGAGTCCTTTGATTGCTTTTGGGATGTTACTTCTTCTTCTCTACTCCTATAAATATGTTTCATATTCTGATTTTGAGATATATCTTTCCACTCTCTCTCTTCTTCCTTTTGTCATCTCTTTTGGGCATAAGTTCTAGTGACTCTATCTCACACCCAAGAGTGCCATTGTGTGTTGAGAGTTGTGTAAACCTTAGGGAACGAATCGGTGGGTACAATTGTGCACCCCGGTTGCACCGAATCTCGTTTTCAAGGCAGTGGTTTGTTTACCACAGCACAACAAGTTTTTATTATTTGTTCACATCGTGTTCTTCTTTCTAGCCTTGAAAACCTTTAAATGCAACATAATGTTCATTTTATTAAATTGAAATTTCATTAGCATGCCAGTTATAACTCCAAGCACACGCGTATGTTTCTATTTGACCATATTTTGACCCGTGACCACGTTGGTCACATTACTAACGTGTGTACCATCTAGCCACTAATCATAAGGATGTCTTTTTTCTTGTTTTTGAGGGTATTTTTATCTTTTCAGAATTTGTATATACAAAAAATTTAGAGCATCTAGCAACTCCTTCCCGTCACCTAAGATAGAGTTAGGGCTTGTTCTCTTTGGCATAAAACAACCGAACCGGCCGAGGCGCATTGAACCGAAGCCGAGGCCCGCAACCGAATTGGGCCGAACCGAACGCGATTTGAATTGAACTGAACCGAACTGATTTGAACTGAATTAAATTACAACTAATTAATAGTAATGATAATAATTTTGGAATTGAACCGAACCGAACCCAAGCGAACCGAGGCGAATTGAACCGAACGGCCGATTGAATTGAACGAAGGCGACCCGACCGAAAATAAGCTGGGGAGAACAAGCCCTTAAGCATACAAATGGGGACTAATATTTTGCAATGTTTACCTTGACAGACCTCATATGTTTTTTTCCACCTCTAAAGATGTACATCAACTATTCCATTGAGTTAATCTTACCGCCCATTGACCCAAGTTGACTTTTCGAATCAACAAAGATAAAAATAAATTGCTTTTAGAATTTTTTTTGCAATTAAAAAAATGAAATAATTTTAGAATTTACTAGTTGGAAACATGGACTACAGAAATGCTTGAGTAAAGCATACAATTAGAGATTTACAATTTATTTCACCTTTTAGGACCATACATGTCTTCTTTCCTTTGTTTAGAAGCGTATCCCATTTTTTCGGAGTTACTTAACCATATGAACTCAACTTATAACCCCTTAGTAAAATGTATATTGATAAATGCAATGATGATAAAGTAAAGTATTATTATTTTTCATCTTTATTTTTAAGGAAAAATTAACACCATCAGTCCCAACTTTGGACCATCTTCCATAAACGGTTCATACTTTTGAAAATCCATGAACAGTCCAAACTATTAACGCAATCTTTCAGAAATGATCTCATTGACCTGTTTACCTGTTATAACTGGTAAACTTGAGGTCACGTGACCTTCTAATGAATTTTTTATTTTTTTCCCCTTTTTTTACCTTCTATTTGACTTATTATTTTTATTCTTTTCCCTTTTTTCTTCCTTTTTCTATTCTTTTCCCTCTTTTTCTTCTCACTTATCTTTCTTTCTCCTATTTCACCTCACCTCATAACTCCTCAACCACCCAAGCCACCATGAAACCCACCACCAACCGCCTTACCACCAGTCCAACCGCCCCACAATCACTGCAACTTCACTGCCGTCATCCACCCTAAAACCACCGCCACCCACCCTCATACACCCCCAATGTAATAGTCTGACTTATTAAGCTAGGATTAAAATCGATAATCCACGATTATTAGGCTAATGATTATTAATTAAGCTGTAATTGTTACGTGTTGAAATTTAAGAATTAAGATGACTGTTATGTGAATTTTGTTGCCAATGTGGATATTATGTGTTATTAGCTAACTAATAACATGAGCTATGTGATAATTGAGTAATTCATGGGCTACGTTAGGAACATTGAGTATCGTTTCGGAGTTATGGGATTTGTAGAAGTTATTGATATCATTTTTTTTGTTATTTGGGGGAAGTGAGATTAAGAACTAATTAAGTCAAGATACTTCCATTAAGGTATACAATATAGCTTGGGGAAATTTAGTTAAGAATAATTAAGGATTAGGAAGTAATTGAGGAGAGAATCCAAGTTAAAAGCCTTGAAAATTCTGGTTAGTTCATAAGCAAGGGAAATGACGATTCTGCCCCTAATACTAAACCAAAAATCACGATGTTGCCATTACCCGTTCTCCATATATATGTGACTAAGGCCCTCATTCATATTCATTCCACAAAAACACAACAAAAACACATCACAATCTCTCCTCCTTTCTCACGCCATTTCTGGCGGGTTACAGAGCTGCTGTTGGCCGCTTGTTTCTCTTGGATTCTAGTTCTGAATCTTGCATGCAATCACTTCCCTAGGCTTATCATGTTGTTCTCCATACTGGGCAAGCGTTACTTTTGAGGTTTCACTTCAGTAGCATCAAGTAAAACCAAGGAAGGTGAGTTGTGACTGAATTCCAGCACTTATGAGGTTTACTAGATTGAAACTTGATTTCTTTGGGTTAATTGCTGAATTTTAAGTTATGAATGTTTTCTCTTAGGTCCTAAGGAGTTTCTGGAGAAGTGATAAGTGTGGTTAAAGAATATTTGATTCCCAAACATCGGATTAATTAAGGTACACAAGGACCACCCTTCGAATCCTTACTTTCTTAGTTTGTTTGTGTAGCACTTGTTTTATGGAAAATGTGTGAGCTTCGAATGTGTATTTTGTTGGGAACCTACTGATTTGTTAATGAGTTATAAGTAGTTGATTTCGAAGTGTTGCATGTGAATTTTTGGTAATGATTTCCGAGATATAAATCGTTGCATGTCAAGTTCCTCTAAAACCGATCGAACCGTGATACTACTTTGATTGTACCTTGATTAAATGCCTTAAATGTTGCTGGTCTTTCATGGTATACTCCTAGAAAGTTCATATCTTGATTGTTGATAAACCTTTGTTTTGTTTTTCCCCTCATATGTCAAGTACAACCTCCGTTTGAGAAGTAAACAACACTTAAACCTCGATTTTTCGCTTAATTGCTTTCCGAGCTAATAAATCCTTGTTCTTTTGGTTCCTAAAATGTTTTTGAGTGAAGAACCCCTACTGCACATATTCTATACTAAGTTGTACACCAAGACTTTGGCTAAACACAAGAGTTGCATGAGATTTTCTCACAAAAACCGCTATCTTTTAACACAAAAACCGAAAACCATTAAATTGACATATGTTTACTTGTGTGGTATAATCTTTCTGAATATTTAAGAGCCTTTCTCTAAACCCTTTACATGCTGCCATGTTATGATAAACACTACCTTTAATCACCTCAACTAATCTCAACATCCTTTCGAAATCTGATTGTTAAGTCACGTTTCCAAAAGAAGTGGAACTTGACATAGCAAGCTTGTTTTATGAAACTTGTTTTGATAAGTTAAGTTGATTTTAAAAGCTGATACCATTAAGTATTTGAGATTAAGTTTCTTATATATATTTGAGTATAAGCTTCTTATAAGTATTAAAAGTTTAGTTTTAGAAGGGAAGTAGTTGCGTACACAGTGATGAACAACACTCACAGAACGGGTTTGCTCTTTAAGTTTTTAGAGCGGGTATTGCTCCGTTATGTAGGGTCATGACCTAGAATTCTTGCAAGCAGGAAATAAGAAAGGTGGGGAGACTTCCCTCAAAAGTCTGGAGATATGGCTTTGCCCTCCATTCGTGTTCCTTCCCTGAGTTAAAAATATTTTGAGATATGTTTAGAAAATGTTTAAGTAAATTAATTAAGAAGAGTATAACTGTTATTCATAGAAAGTTCCTCGATATGTTCATGATGTTGTTGTTATTTCTACATTATTCAAAGAGGGAAAATAACTTTGTAATTAAGCAAAATAAAAGTGTTTGAGACATCGATTATGTTGTTGCATCAAAGTAAATCTATTTTCAGCCACCATACTATTTTGGAACTGGTGGGACTTGAGTACCAGCGTAAGTTGACTGTTTTGTTCACTTAAACCTGTCTTGGTGGGGGCAGATTCAACTGTTTTGCAGGAGTAATCTAAAGATCAAAGATTAACTTAGTCTGGAAATGTTCGTATTATGTAAATTACCGCTGCAAGGTGCTTGTTATATAATATTAACTATGTTTTGTAACTTATATTTTGAGCTCGAATTTTTAAATACTTAGACTATGTTGTAATAATTAAATAATTTGGTTTGTTTCATAACTAAGCTTATATACTTCCAGCTTTCCTAAGCTTCCAAGGGCAGGGTGGTGTGGAAATCTCACTAACAGCATCTCTAACTAGCAGCTTAGTTCCTTAATTAATTATAGTTAGTTCTAATTAAGCTGCTGTTTAGGGAGGGTTGTTACACTTGGTATCAGAGCAAACGTTTCCAAACACAAAAATTAAGTATTTTGGGTTTCAAAAATAATAAGTAGCGATATATATATTATAAAAATATTTTCGAAAAAAAACAAATGACAACATTCTGAGATGATGTGAATATGTGATGATATGAATGTGTGTTTATGTGCATAGAGTATGTTTGTAATAACTGTATAAACATTAGAAATTATGTGTAGATGACTTCAAGTAGATCAAGTGAGAGTGTAAATGAAAATGTACCCTATTTGAAGGAATCAGACACTTACGCCCCGGTAGGAAAGTGGTGGGATGATGTGATTGATCATGCCAGTGAAGTATTAGAGCATATACGAGAATGGAATGAGGTTATGGGCCCTGTTAGCAACAATCATTACTGGCGGATAGGATCCCAAGCATATGCTATAATTAAGACATTACTGGCCTGTGAGCCATGGGCTAGCTACCGTAGAGTCTATTGGAATCTGTTAAAATTGTACGTGGCTACGGGAGCTATCCAGGGATATGGGGTGACCATGGAGAATATAGATAAGAGTCTCATAAGATGGGAAGGCATCGTAGAAGAAGTTAGGCAGGAAATAGATATTACTCTTGCGCGCCAAAATCAGGGGTAAATTTACCCAAATGATCCCCACTGGAGGGAGATGTATGAGCGAATAGTCTAGAGGGAGGAAGGACGGGAGGCTAGGATGTATGGAGGTTGGTTTGATTCATTTAGTGGAACTAAGAGTCGTTCTAGCTCGAGAACCCCAACTGCACCAAGTTCAAGTAATACTTATATGAACCAATCGAGTACTACTTATTGATCCGAGGAAGGATGTAAGACTTGTGGCCTGATTACGTTCCCGAGACCCCGCCTATCAGTAGTGACGATAGTGGCTACCACTATGACCCGTGCAGGTTGGATTAAGCGGGGAATAAAGCAAAGGAGTGGAAACAAGCGGAAGGAAGCTGGCCATCATATGTTTTTCTTTATGCAACTAGTGGAGAAAACCGCAAGGGTTGCGGTCAAAACAGCCCTAAGGGCTGCGTTTTTGGCCAGCAATCCTTGCCGTAGCAGCCCTTCACTACGAAGGGCTGCGGTTAAGGCCCAAAACCGCAGCCCTTCCTTGTACAAAGGGCTACGGTTTTTGCTAAAGCCCGCATCCCTTCCACCCAAAAAAAAATTGTTTTTGCATTTTATAGTTCGAAATATATCCAAAAACGGTTACCGAGTATATATTGATTTTATTTGAGCATCACGAAATTATAAAGAACAGTACAAAATATAAATTCATGAAATGAAATCAACAAGATCTGGATAAAAATATCATCAATTACAACTCTAAACCATCCACTCTCATATTCTTCAAATCAAATCGACAAATTATTGATCAAAACAAACAAATAAAAACATAAACTGCAGATCTTCAACATTATTCTCAAATTTCATAAACCGATGCAGTAATTCTTCAAGTAAAACACACCAAAAATCACATCAACCAACCATATAAACGACAAAAAAACAACCAAAAAATTCAAAAAAAAAAATACAAAAAATACAAAAAAAAATCAGATCTAAGATATGCAGAAGAAGAACGAACCATCGCCATCTTTGTCGGACAAGCTAAAAGCTTCCTTAAACTCAGCGATCTGTTCGTCGGTGAGTTGTTCGCGTTATCTGAAATTTCGGCTTGTTGTTGTTGCGTCGTTGCTGCGGTGTTGCTGTTCGTTCCGGTGGCTGTGTGGTGTTGTTGTGTGGTGTTGTTGTTCGTCTCCTTCGCGTTCTCTCTCCTTCGTTCATTAGGTGGGTCGCGCGTGGTGTTCTTTGTTGTTGCGTGTTGTTGTGTTGTTGTGGTCTGTTCTACCGGATAGGGAAGGAGGGAGAAGGGAGGAGGGTGAGAGAGAAGGGAGAAGGAGGCGTGGTTGACGTGAGATTGTGTTTGTGAGAAACCCTACTACCCGCTTAATATTTTATTAAGCCTGCACGAATTCATTTCAAAATAAAAAAAAAAGCCCATAAAGGGCTGCATTTACAGCAAAACCGCAAGCACTTTATTACTTATAGAGGTCTGCGGTTTTCGGCTAACCGCAACCCTTCACTAAAAGGGTTGCGGTTTTGGCATTGACCATGATCATTCGTAAATGAAGGGTCTGCGGTTTTTGGGCTAACCGCACTATTAAGGGCGTTTTTTCAAAAACGCGGCCACCCCTCTTGCGTTTTTTTCCACTAGTAATAAAGGACCAGCATGTCAGTATGAAATATGTAAAATAAATAATGAAAGGAGTTGCTATATTATTATGGAATATATGCACGACAGATGAGTACATTGGTATGCCTGTGAAATAAGAATAAGTATGAAATGAGTGTGTGAAGTTGAAATAAATGTATTAAGTGAAATTATGAAGAGAAGTATGTGTGAAATTCCAACTGAATATTGTAATTGAATATGTAGGGAAATGGCAAGCCAAGGAGCTACATTCCAAGCAGTGGATACTGAAACTAGCAAAGATAAGCAGTTACAGGAAATGAAAGAAATGACCGCTCGACTGTTAGCAATACTGGAAAAACAAGATCAAAACAAGAATGATGATGAGGGGAAATTTTATAAGCGCTTGGCAGCTCATAAGCCACGCACTTATGACGGGGAAGCTGACCCCGTCAAATTTGAGGACTGGATTACATACATGAGTAAGTTGCTCGACGTGGTCAGTTGCCCTGAGACCATGAAAGTTAAAATGGCTACCTTCTATCTGGAAGGACCAGCTGATATATGGTGGAATACCACTAATGGAGTAACTCAGCAGCCAGAGTTTACTTGGGCGGAATTTGTTGAATAGATGAAAGATAAGTTTTTCCCTCCGGCATTGCGGAGAATGAAGGAAAATGTGTTCCTATTCCTGAAGCTGGCAAATATGTCCTTGTTGGAGTACGCAGCTAAATTTCTAGAATTGTCCCGATTTGCGCCTGATTTTGTAGGCAATGAAAGAGTGAAGATGATTCGGTTCTTTGAAGGCCTGAATCTTAAGTATCAGAAGCGTATTGGGTCATATATAACTTTTAAAGAACATATGATCGCGCTCTAGAGCAGGAACGGATAGAAATGAAGGATGAGGAGTTTAGGAAGAAAATGAATGGAAGGAAGTTTAACGAGGGAGGATTCAAGAAATCGAGAACAGAGGTGTCAGCACCATTTCAGTTCAAAGGGCAAGTTGGGAACAGTAAGGGTGGAAGGACGGAGTGGAAGTGCAATCGGTGCGGAAGGAATCATTATGGTAAGAATTGCTTAGGACAAATGGTGTGCTTTAAGTGTAAGAATGTTAGACACCGAATTGGTAAATGTCCCTCATGGAAATAAACGGGAAGGCCAGGAGGAAATAACAAATCGGGAAATATGTTGTTGTTGACCGCTGGAGAAGGAAGCTCGAGCCAAGGTAGAACCGGAAAGGGAGTTCAGCCTGTCGGTCAAGGGAAAGCACCGGGGAAGCTATTTGTTGTTAAGACGGAAGCAAAGGAGGTACCAGAGCTGCAAGAGATACCAGGTAATGTGATTTCAGGGAGATTTCCTGTATGTAACACGGTGGCCAATGTGTTATTTGATTATGGAGCTTCGCATTCATTTATTTCGAATACTTTTGTTGGGAACCTACCATATAAACCCTATGTTCAACCTTTAAATATGACTATCTGTATGCCTAACGGGAAGTCGACTTGTTGTAAATGGATATTTAGAGATTGTGAAATTAAGATAGCAGGGTCAGGACTGCAAGTAGATTTGATACCCTTTGACCTGGAATATTATGATGTGATTTTGGGAATGAACTGGTTGAGTAGGAATAGGGCGGTTATAGAATGTTATACTAGAGCCATTAGGTTGAGGTCCCTAAGTGGAGATAATAATTTATATCAAGAGGAAATTACGAGCCCAGGAGAGGAAGGTAATGCGGTAATTGAGATTGATACATAAATAGTACCTGAGGGTGTTGGTTATGTGAACCAAGTGACAGGGGGTCAAAAGGAGGAAAGCACGGTTGAGGGGATTCTGGTGGTGAGGGAATTTCCGGATGTATTTCCAGAGGACTTACCGGGATTGCCACCTTATTGGGTGGTCAATTTTCATAAAGATTTGGTGTCAGGGGCTACGCCGATATCCGGAGCTCCTTATAGAATGGCTCCAGCAGAAATGGCTGAGTTGAAAAGGCAATTAGAAGAGTTGTTACAAAAAGGTTATATTCGACCAAGTGTCTCTCCTTGGGGTGCACCGGTGTTGTTTGTGAAGAAAAAGGATGGTACGATGTAGAGATACTTTAAGCCTTTGCTCGATCTGTTCGTGGTGATCTTTATAGACGACATATTGGTGTATTCCAAAGATCGCAAAGAGCATGAAGACCATTTAAGAGAAGTGTTAGGAATATTACGAAGAGAGAAACTCTACGAAAAGTTGAGTAAGTGTGAATTCTGGTGGGAAAAAGTAATGTTCCTAGGGCATGTTGTAACCAAGGAAGGTACAGCAGTAGATCCTGAGAAGATCAAAGCGGTAAAAGAATGGCTTGCACCCACCAATGTTGGGGAAGTTAGGAGTTTCCTTGGGCTTGCTGGTTATTATAGGAGGTTCGTGGAGAATTTCTCGTGAATAGCTCTACCGATTACGAATTTAATTAAGAAGAGTACAAAATTTCAGTGGACGGAGAAATGCGAAAAGGCCTTTCAGGAACTGAAGAGACGATTGACTAGCGCTCCAGTCTTAGCTCTACCTTCTGAAACAGAAGGATTTGAGGTCTATAGCAATACCTCCCAAGAAGGGTTAGGGTGTGTCCTAATGCAGAACCAGCGAGTTATAGCCTACGCTTCTAGGTTACTGAAACCGCATGAGAAAAATTACCCTGTGCATGATTTAGAGTTAGCAGCAGTCATCTTTGCACTGAAATTATGGAGACATTATTTGTACGGAGTCACTTGCAAGGTTTACACTGATCACAAGAGCTTAAAATACATCTTCACGCAGATAGAAATGAACCTGAGGCAACGGAGATGGTTAGAATTGCTTAAGCATTATGATATAGATATTCAATGTCATCCAGGAAAAGCAAATAAAGTAGCAGATGCTCTGAGTAAAAGACCTCGTCGGGAGATAAATTCGCTAATATCGATGCTAGAAGAGCTGTATAAAGAGCTGGTGCAATTGGATTTACGGGTGGTTACGAAGGACTGATTACAAGGAGAATTGAATGCCATTATGATTCAACCGTCTCTCTTTGAGGAAATTCGGGAAAAGCAGGAAAAGGATGACTTTATCAAGGAGTTGAGGTCAAAGATAGAAAGGAATGAGAACAAGGACTTCCAAGTATATGCTGATGGGAGTGTTCGGATATATGGAAGATGGTGCATTCCTAATGACAAGGAATTATGGAATAAGATTTCAAAAGAGGGGCATAGCAGTGCTTATTCAGTTCATCCAAGTAGAGATAAGATGATTCAGGATGTAAAGAAATATTTTTGGTGGAAAGAATTAAAGCAAGACATCTCGCAATTTGTGGCAAGATGTTTGATTTGTCAAAAGGTAAAATTTGAGCGGAAAAAGATGTCAGGATTGCTACAGCCATTGCCAGTACCAGAATGGAAATGGGATTCGATATCTATGGATTTTGTAACAAGGTTACCTAAATCAAGGAGGGGGAATGACTCTATATGGGTTGTGGTTGACTGACTGACGAAGATGGCCCGATTTATTTCCATGGGAGTAACGTGGAGCAAGAAGCGGTTAGCTAATGCATATATCGGGAAATTGTTCGGTTGCACGGAGTTCCAACCACTATTATCTCGGCCAGAGATACTCGATTTTGTCACATTTTTGGGAAAAATTACGAGGAGGCTTTGGGGTCAACTCGGAAATTTAGTACAACATTCCACCCGAAACGGATGGACAAACCGAGCAAGTGATCCAGATTCTAGAGGACATGTTACGAGCTTGTGTGCTGGAATTTAAGGGTTCTTGGGAGGACAAATTGGCGTTACTAGAATTTTCCTATAATAACAGCCATCAATCTAGCATCGGTATGGCTCCATACGAGGCTTTGTACGGGTGAAGGTGTCGAACACCCATTTGTTGGGATGATGTGAGCCCTGGTATACCAGTCGGACCTGAGTTAATACAAGATACAATGAAGCAAGTTCGAGTAATTCGGGAGAGAAAATGAGAGTCGCGCAAGATCGACAGAAGAAGTATGCTGACTTACGGAGGACAAAGTTGGAATTTAAAGAAGGAGATAAGGTGTTTCTTCGTGTTTCACCTACCAAGGGGCTGAAAAGGTTTGGGCTGCGGGTGAAATTGAGTCCTAAATTTATAGGATCATTTGAAGTTTTGCGAAGAGTTGGTGAAGTTGCATATGAATTAGCCTTGCCAGTGGAATTGTCCAAAGTTCACAACGTCTTCCACGTCTCTCAACTACGGAAATATATACATGATCCTTCACATGTGTTGTAGTATGAGCCGTTACAGATAGACGAATCGTTATGTTATGATGAGAGGCCTATAAGGATCCTTGACGAGACGGGGAAAAAGTGTTACGAAACCGAGATAAAACCTTTGGTTAAAGTACTCGGACCAATCATGGAACGGAAGAAGCGACTTGGGAAAAAGAAGTGGATATGCGAGAACGATACCCCCAATTATTTCAAGGTACGTTATGAGTTTCGGGACGAAACTTCTTTAAGGGTGGTAGAGTGTAATAGCCTGACTTATTAAGCTCGGATTAAAATCGCTAATCCACGATTATTAGGCTAATGATTATTAATTAAGCTGTAATTGTTACGTGTTGAAATTTAAGAATTAAGATGATTGTTATGTTATTTTTGTTGCCAATGTGGATATTATGTGTTATTAGCTAACTAATAACATGAGCTATGTGATAATTGAGTAATTCATGAGCTACGTTAGGAACATTGAGTATCGTTTCGGAGTTATGGGATTTGTAGTAGTTATTGATATCGTTTTTTTTTTTGTTATTTGGGGGAAGTGAGATTAAGGACTAATTAAGTCAAGATACTTCCATTAAGGTATACAATATAGCTTGGGGAAATTTAGTTAAGAATAATTAAGGATTAGGAAGTAATTGAGGAGAGAATCCAAGTTAAAAGCCTTGAAAATTCTGGTTAGTTCATAAGCAAGGGAAATGACGATTTTGCCCCTAATACTAAACCAAAAATCACGATGTTGCCATTACCCGTTCTCCATATATATGTGACTAAGGCCTCCATTCATTTTCATCAGATTCATTCCACAAAAACACAACAAAAACACATCACATTCTCTCCTCCTTCCTCACGCCATTTCTAGCGGGTTAGCTGTTGGCCGCTTGTTTCTCTTGGATTCTAGTTCTGAATCTTGCATGCAATCACTTCCCTAGGCTTATCAAGCTGTTCTCCATACTGGGCAAGCGTTACTTTTGAGGTTTCACTTCAGTAGCATCAAGTAAAACCAAGGAAGGTGAGTTGTGGCTGAATTCCATCACTTATGAGGTTTACTTGATTGAAACTTGATTTCTTTGGGTTAATTGCTGAATTTTAAGTTATGAATGTTTTATCTTAGGTCCTAAGGAGTTGTTGGAGAAGTGATAAGAGTGGTTAAAGAAGATTTGATTCCCAAACATCGGATTAAGGTACACAAGGACCACCCTTCGAATCCTTACTTTCTTAGTTTGTTTGTGTAGCACTTGTTTTATGGAAAATGTGTGAGCTTCGAATGTGTATTTTGTTGGGAACCTACTGATTTGTTAATGAGTTGTAAGTAGTAGATTTCAAAGTGTTGCATGTGAATTTTTGGTAATGATTTCCGAGATATAAATCGTTGCATGTCAAGTTCCTCTAAAACCGATCGAACCGTGATATTACTTTGATTGTACCTTGATTAAATGCCTTAAATGTTGCTGGTATTTCATGGTATACTCCTGGAAAGTTCATATCTTAGCTTGATTGTTGATAAACCTTTGCTTCATTTTTCCCCTCATATGTCAAGTACAACATTCGTTTGAGAAGTAACACTTAAAGCTCGATTTTTCGCTTAATTGCTTTCCGAGCTAATAAATCCTTGTTCCTTTGGTTCCTAAAATGCTTTTGAGTGAAGAACCCCTACTGCACCTATTCATATACTGAGGTGTACACCAAGACTTTTGTAAAACACAAGAGTTGCAAGTGATTTTCTCACAAAAACGACTATCTTTTAACACAAAAACCGAAAACCATTAAATTGACATATGTTTACTTGTGTGGTATAATCTTTCTGGATATTTAAGAGCCTTTTTTTAAACCTTTTACATGCTGCCATGTTATGATAAACACTACCTTTAATCACCTCATCTAATCTCAACATCCTTTCGAAACCTTATTGTTAAGTCACTTTTCCATAAGCAATAGAACTTGACATAGCAAGCTTGTTTTATGAAACTTATTTTGATAAGTTAAGTTGATTTTAAAAATTAATACCATTAAGTATTTGAGACTGAGGTTCTTATATATTTGAGTATAAGCTTCTTATAAGTATTAAAAGCTTAGTTTAAGAAGGGAAGTAGCTGCGTAAGTAGTGATGAACAACACTCATAGAACGGGTTTGCTCTTTAAGTTTTTAGAGCGGGTATTGCTCCGGAGCGAGTATTACTCCATTATGTAAGGTCATGACCTAGAAGTCTTGCAAGCAGGAAATAAGAAAGGTGGGGAGACGTCCCTCAAAAGTCTGGAGATATGGCTTTGCCCTCCATTCGTGTTCCTTCCGTGAGTTAAAAAGATTTTATGATATGTATAGAAAATGTTTAAGTAATTTAATTAAGAAGAGTATAACTGTTATTCATGGAAAGTTACTTGATATGTTCATGATGTTGTTGTTATTTCTACATTATTCAAAGGGGGAAAGTAACTTTGTAATTAAGCAAAATGAAAGTGTTTGAGACATCGATTATGTTGTTACATCAAAGTAAATCTATTTTCAGCCACCTTCTATTTTGGAACTGGTGGGACTTGTGTACCAGCGTAAGCTGACTGTTTTGTTCTCTTGAACCTGTCCTGGTGGGGGCAGATTCAACTGTTTTGCAGGAGTAATCTGAAGGTCAAAGATTAACTTAGTCTGGAAATATTCTTATTATGTAAATTTCCACTGCGACGTGCTTGTTGATAATATTAACTATGTTTTGTAACTTATATTTTGAGCTCGGATTTCTAAATACTTAGACTATGTTGTAATAATTAAATATTTTGGTTTGTTTCATAACTAAGCTTAGATACTTCCAGATTTCCTAACCTTCTAAGGGCAGGGTGGTGTGGAAATCTCACTAACATCATCTCTAACTAGTAGCTTAGTTTCTTAATTAATTATAGTTAGTTCTAATTAAGCTGCTATTTAGGGAGGGCTGTTACACCCAACCACCCCCACACACCCCAAAACACCCCTAACTAGGGGTGATAATGAGTCTGACCTGTTCGCGAATAGGTTGGGATTAGCTCGGTCAAAGCTTGGCTCGTGGAGGCTCGACTCCGATTCAGACTCGACTCGAGACTTTAACGAGCCGAGCCGAGCTAGGTAAAGCTCGGCTCGATTATACTTTTATATAGAAAACTAATATGTTTATATATATACATAAATATATTAACCTAGATATCACTAAATAATAAGTTAATAGTTTCATTGCCTAAAAGAAAACCTACAAATCTCAAATATTAAAAAAGGAAAACCAAAGAAATCATGTAAAAACTAGGGGTGATAAAGAGCCAAGCTTTGTTTGTGAACGGTTCGAGCTCGGCTCGAACAAAGTTCGAGTCGTTAAGCTTCAAGTTCGGCTCGAGCTCGAATAAACTTAAACAAACACAAGCCGAGCATACCGCAGTTCGGGCTCGGCTCGACCGATAAGCAGCCCTACCCCTAACCACCCCCACACACCCAAACCCCGAAACACCCACCCTCCAAAACCCACACCCAAACCTGGAAACCCATAACCTCGAAAACACCCCACCCACTCAGAGAGAGAGAGAAAGAGAGAAGATGAGGGTGGGTTGTTAGTGGAGGTTTCCGGTGAGGGTAGGGTTTTGTGGGTTGTGGTGGCCGTTAGTAGTGGTTTCCAATGAGCGAGAGAGAAAAGATTAGGGTGGTTAGAGGGAGTAGATGAGGGTGGTGGTTTCCGGTAGAGAGAGAGAAGATGAGAGTGTGGCTTAGGTGTGAGAGAGTGAGAGTGATGAAGAGGGTTGTGGATTCGGATGGGAGAGAGAAGAGCGGTGATGGGCGGTGATTGGGTAGTGATGGGGCGGTCTTTGGGTGGTGATGTGCAGTGATGGGTGGTTGTTGGTGAGGGAGGTTGATGGAGGGAGGAGAGAAAAGATGAGGTGTGTGATGGTAGGTGGAGGAAGGAGAGAGAAGCGAAAAGAAAAATATTAAAAGAAAAAGATTTATTAAAAAACAAAAAAAAGAGAATTTTTTAAAAAATCAAGTTTTACCTATTGTTGCAGGTTAGCAGGTAGATTGGACCATTTGTTGAATATTGGGGTCAAAGTGGGGATCAACCATGGATTTTTCATAGTATGGATCTTGAATGGAAGATAGCTCATAGTTGGGCCCAATGGTGTTACTTTTTCCTATTTTTAATGATAAAAATCGTCCTTGGCTTAATTGCGGTATATTACTTTTGCAATCCATTCTCTTTCCTTTGTTCTTCGTGATCAAGAATTTTTCTAACTCAAACTGGCACTTATATTACTTTTGCAATCCATTCTCTTTTCTTTGTTCTTCTTTAAGAATTTTCTAACTCAAACTGGCACTTAGTGTAATATCATAGTTCTAATTTCATCTTCACAAGGAATCTAAAAATCATTTTTTTTAGGTATGAAAATGACGGGATCATTGTAAATACGTCAAAGATACCTCAACTAAATATAGGGCAAGTAAAGGGTCGAATCCACAAGGAAAGCAAAAAGGCTAAGCAAAGATTAATTCACTAACTATGATGAGCTAAAATCTATTTTTGGGTTTTTGAAGGATTAGTAACTAGGTCTAAAGTCTAAGATAAATAGAAAATGAATAACTTAAATTAGCAAAACAAATGAGGAAGATAAACCAAAGATTAAAAAAAACTAGGAGATTAGGGAGGTTCACCAACAAATGATCTAAAACTCCAACACCAAATTCAAGGGGAAAACATATGGGGGAATCACAAAGGGAAATCATGCACTTAGGAACTCTAATTACTCTCTCTCGAGCTAATCGGAGGAGATTGATTAGTCATTCATAACCTATTCTCATGCCATGAGCAACTAATCTAGCCAAATCAAGAACAACATGATAAATCAAACTTCCCTAGACTAGAAAATGCCTTTTCTCATGGAAATCCTAATATAGTAATCAACCTTAGTATATCCCTAACTTCACCTCTCGATCCGTCATTAAGGATTCCAAATATGCAAGTTAAGTGGTGATCAATCACCCAACAAACTAAAGCAAACAAGCTTGATCAACAAGCTAAACCCCAAATATTAACCCCCTAATTTAGATATAGGATCTAAGGAACAAATGAAGGCTACAGCCTTTCCCTTGGTAGAAGACTACTCACTAATCATAATAACACCCCAGGGGTCCACTAGTAGATATTGTCCTCTTTGGGCCACACACCCCCCAAGTTTTCTTTGGCTGGGGTGAGCCCCACCCAAAAGCACCAAAAAGTTGATGGGTGTATATATAAAAAAAAAAAAATCTTAACTTTTAATTGTGGGATAGCCAAGATCCTAGGCACCTTCTTTATCCCACATCAAAAGTTCGGGAGATCAAAGCCTTCTTTATATGGAGATGGATACTAACTTCTTAAAAGAAAGTTTTTGGGGTCTGGGTTGCCCCCGAAACAAAATAAAAAGAAGAACACCTAGGGGTGTTACATGGGCGGGTTAGCAAAAATGACCCAAGGCGGTCAACTTCACGTAGAAAACTTGGAACCCGTGGCTTCTGAAGTGACCGGGTGGGCTCGTAACACCCCGAAATTTCGCTCCTAAATTTTCGTGTTGTTTTACCCTTCATTATTATTTTCCGTTAAAATTAGAATATTTTACTTCTTAAAAATATTATATCTTACGTTATTTGTTTTTGAACTTTTAAAATGTTATATTTATATTATTTACTTGATGAGAAATTATGGATTTTCTAGTATTTAGAAATATGCGTTTGAGCTAGTATTTTTATTTATTCGATTTGAACTCATCTGGACCGTGCGCACGACTTTTTAATGTGAAGTTTCAAGCTCTTAAAAGCTGTCCACAAAATCAGAATATTGGAAGCATGGGAGAGGCTTTTGAGCATCCTTGTAACCCCTTGTAACCTTCTTTTTAATTCACCATAATTATCCAACTTAAAACCCCATCATTAGTCTTTGTAACCCCTTTTTTAACTTCATTTTATTGCTGAAATTATGCTAGAAAAATTCAGTTTTTAACCCACCCCCTCTCACGCCAGTCTTAGAGTGCAAGAGAAAGAGTTATTCTCTCTTTTCGCATTTTCGTCCATTTTTGCACACCCATCTTGTTTGCCCCATATCTCCTTCGTTTCTTATCGGAATTGGACGTGTGAGTAGTCAAAATCCATATCCTCGGAAAGATCTTGCTCGTGGTATAATTTGTTTTTGAATAGAGGGAAAGACGCGACTGCAGTTTCCGTTCCAATCAGACGAGTCACCCGATTTTATTTTTCTGTCACACCTTCACGAAAATGATCATATATGGAGATATAACCGTTGGATCGTCCTGAAATTTGGACAACACGTTGAGGACATATGGAACAATACCTTTGACAGACACGATTTGGCATCCGAGCTTCAGATCATCGGGAGTCGTGGTCGGAACAGAATAGTATATTATGGAAATGCAAGCAATTGGAGGTCTTCAAAAGGTAACTAACGGTTTTCCTAGAACGGTTAGAATTCGCGTAAGAATTATATTGGTTATAATACTTAAGCTGGGTTAGTATTAATCTAGGAATTTGGGTGGGAATAATTATATGTTGTATGTTGTTTTCTTTTCATAGTTTCTACGAATGATATGATTATTGTAGCTTGTGAACTTGGAATGTTATGCTTTTATGCTCTAGAACCATGGTACTATTATGAATTATGATGCTGCTCCATGTTGCTGTTGTAATTATTGTTTTAAGCTTATATTGCAACGCTATTGTTGGTGTGTCGTTGCTGTTGTAATTGTTGTTTTAAGCTTCTATTGCAACGCTATTGTTGGTGTGTTGTTTCGGAGCTCGTAAGTGTCTATGTTGTTATGTATTAGATACTGGCCTGCTGATCTTTTGTTTCTTGCAGCTTTGCATTATGGGGATTGGTTGTTGTTTGTAGTGATTAGTGATATCAATATGTGGTTGTGGGTCTTGTTATTTGATAAGTTGCCATGTATTGCGTTTTATGAGTTATAACATCATGTACTAGTTAAGTCAAAATTTATACTTGGATATATGTTGTTGCTTTATGTTGTAAGTGTGCTGTTATTTTATATTTGAGTTTACAACTTATCCTTCAAGTTAATATGGAGATTTTTGTTAACTATTTTATGATTTTGGTGATGAATTAAGATGTTTTTAAAGATATTATTATTTTTATTATTTTGAGAAGAATTTTATTTAATTTGAAATTCTTGGGTTGCGATCCTAGATTTCTGCTGATTTGGTGTAAGGCCTTAAGTGCATCCATGTAATTTGATGATTGAGTATTATTTTAGGATTTTTTGATTTTTACTACCTTTTAAAATCACAATTTTCAAGATAATCACCTTATAAGTTCATTTTTTTAAATAACCACCTTATATGACCTAAATCTCTTTAAATACATACCAATTGACAGATTTCGTCCAAGAAATCGGTGTTAAAGAAGGGTTAAAACCTTATATACATTCTAATAAATAAAGGTGGAGGTGATGGAATCATTCTTAAACCCTTTTTGAGGATGATTTCCTTGACGGAATTTGTTAATTGGTAGGTATTTAGAAGGATTTAGGTCATATAAGGTGGTTATTTAAAAAAAATGAACATATAAGGTGGTTATTTTCAAAAACTTGATTTTATAAGGTGGTTAAAGTCAAAAAATCCATTACTTTATTATTATTATTGTTTGAGAGCAAGATTATCCGGAGGGACGTAATCCCGAGCTGAAGAACATGCAAACCATAGGACGTAATCCTAGGTATACCTTAGTTTTGTTGTCGTCCGAGAGGTCGGTGGGGACGTAATCCTACACCGCATTGGGAGTATGGTCATTCTTAGACACAGGCAGTAGGGAACGTAACCCATAGGCATGCCCGGAGGTTGCGATCCGACATTACCATAGGAAGTGGGTTGTCCACTAGCGTTCAGCTCTCTTTTTTTTTTGCTAAGTAAGTAAATTTCATTGCATCATCATTAAAATTACACCTAAGTCCAAGCCAAAATCAACGAACTAACTAGGTTGGACCCTTGAAATAAGGCAGGACACAACTGATTACATCCTTCAAACAACTTCAGAGCTAACAGCATATATCCATCATACATTTGCAACTAAACCATTATAGAGTTATAAACCAAGCATAGTCTTTCCTACTGATTTTCTTTGGAAGAACAGTTCCAATTCTCATTCTAATTTAAGCTCTAGTTTGTTTCACACTCATTTGAATGATAGGGCTGCATTGTTGCCGGTAACACTCGATTCCTCCTTGCGGACCCAATATACTACTGCAAAGAATACCGGTGACATAACTTGCTTTCTAAATTTTGTCTGATGATAATTTTTTATCCATATGATAATCCCAGGTAGTGAAGTACTAGCTGCTAAAATTCCCAGCCAACTCTTTATCTCTGCAAGTACAGCAGAACTAAAGTGACATTGAAAGAAGAGATGAGAGTGAGATTCTTCTCTGTCATCACATATCAAAAATTTATTAGTGTTAGCAATACCCAATCTAGCAAGCCTTCTTTGTAGTTTGCGATCTCTCTTGTATTAACTAACCAAAGTATAAATCTATGCTTTGGAATAGATAATCTATTCCAAACAAGTTTTATCCCAATTAACGGCTAGCTTTTGTCCTCTCAACTTTTCATATATTGCTTGTATAGAATAAGTTGGCATAGAACTAAATTACGTCGGAGAAATGCTCTTTAATTTGCTCTTTGACTCTGCAGATGCTTTTCCAGTACCAACTATCTCCGAGACTTGGGAGTATAGTTCCACCAACCTCCTTGCTTGATATAGGCAAGTGAATCCATTTGATCCACATGTTATCTTGCTTGGAAGTAATTGCCCAAACATACTTTCCAAGACAAGCTTTATTCCAAGCAATCACTTCTCTAAAACCTAGTCCACCACATGACTTGCTCCAGCACAATGAATCCCAGGCAACAGCACCAGCTTTATGAGTATAAGCATTACTACTCCATAAAAATGCTCTACATACTTTCACCACTTCCTTCAGAACAGATTTAGGTATAATAAATACCTGAGCCCAATATCTATGAAGACTTAACAATACTGAATTAATCAGTTGTGATCTAGCCTCATAGGATAAATTTCTTGTACTCCATATCCTTATTCTTGTTATCATCTTTTCTACAATGACATCGCACTGTGCTTTTGTGATTTTCTTAGAGAGAGATGGGAACACCTAGGTACCGAATGGTAACTTTGCTTCTCATGAATCCGGATACAAAGAACTATCCTCTAAGCTTCTGCTTCTTGTACTCCACAAGTATAAATTGCTGACTTGCTAACATTTGCCTTCAAGCCTGATGAGTCTGAAAATAGCTTAAAAGCTTTTAATAAGAGGTAAGTTGATGCAAACTCACCTTTGCAGCATAATATGAGATCATCTGCAAAGCACATATGTGTCAATTTTACTTCTCTGCATCTAGGATGAAAGTGAAATTGAGGCAAAGCACTCATATTGTGCAGTATTCTGGAGAGATATTCCATACACACCACAAAGAGTAATGGAGACATGGGGTCTCCTTGTCTCAATCCCCTAGCTGACTTGAAATAGCCTTCCATTTTCCCATTCAACAATAATGAGAACATAGGACTAGTTACACAAGTCATAACCAATGTGATAAAATGTGCAGGGAATCCAAGATGAGTGAGCATTTCTTGTAGAAAGGCCCAATTCACTGTATCATAGGCCTTTTGCAAGTCTATCTTGAGTAAGCAGCTAGGAGTCACTTGCTTTCTGCCATAATGCCTTACCATGTCTTGAATAATCATGATATTGTGTGCAATGTATCTCCCATGCACAAAACCCCCTTGATTTTCTACAATTAAATCAGGCAACACTTTCCTTAGCCTACCACATATCACCTTAGTTATACACTTGTATAGTATATTACAGCAAGCTATAGGCCTGTATTCTGTAACATTACTAGGACACCTAGTCTTAGATATCAGAGTAATAGATGTGTTGTTAAGTTCTTTCAAAATCACACCATTCTGTAAAGAGTCCAAGACTGCAGCAACAATGTCCTCTCCAATAATGTTCTAGGCATCTTTGTAAAAGAAAGACCCAAATCCATCAGGTCCAGGGGCTTTGACCCCTGGAATAGAAAATAATGCAGCTTTTAATTCTTCACTTGTATAAGGAGCATTGGAATGCTTCGTGTTCTTCTGTAACAACGAGTCCAAAAGTATGGATGATCCGTTGAATAACTTCAAGTCTTTGTGTGACATTAGTCCCTAATAACATTTTATAGTATGCTAAAAAGGCTTCGAAACGACTTCGATGTATCATGCCATACACCATTTTCATCATTAATCACGTAGACTTGATTCTTCACCCTCCTTTCTTTAATACTCTGATGAAATAATCTGGTGTTGTCATCACCATCTCTAATCCAGTCAAGCTTAGCTTTCTGTCTCAAAAAAGAAACATATGCAGCATGCTTCAGTTTATAATTTTTAACAGCTTCCAACTCAGCTTCTGCAAATTCAATATTGCTCGGGCATGAATGCATTTTCTTCGAGCTTCAATCATGGCTTGATAAGTTCGTGTATCATCGGCTTGCAAATTGTTAAACCGGACTTGTTCAACTCTTTTTAACCCAACCTTCACTTTCTTCAACTTCGCAAAACTACAAACATCTTAGAACCTTGAATAGGGGGTGTTCCAAGCTTGTCTCACAATGTCTTCAAATTGTGGGGCTCCTCTCCACATGGTAAAGTATCTAAATGGTCTCTTACCACCCGTATCTATAGGAAATACAGTGAGTAAGGTGGAGAGTGATCAAACTCCCCTCGCCTTGAAAATTAACTTCATTGAAGTGAAAGCATCTTGCCATGCCCGATTTGCCAACATCCTGTCTAATTTGGAGAACACTCTATCTACTCCCAAGTTGCTTATTGTTCCAGGTAAAGAAATTACCCGAACATTTTATATCTTGAACATCACAATACTCCATACACTCCCCGATAGCTCTAGTTTCGCTTCCCTTACTAATGATCCTAGCCTTTCATCCACATTCATCACACAATTAAAATCCCTACAGAGTAACCATGGTTCGACTATTTTTTTCTTGCTTCAAATCTTCCCATAATGCCTCTCCTGCCCGGCTCTTTCATTCATAGCATATACAAATGAACAAAAAAAGCCCCGTACACCACTTGTAGGTTGAATGTAGCAATGTAAAAATTAACTACTACCTCTAATTATATTAACATTAAAGCTACTAGGCTTCCAAGCTAATATAATTCTTCCACTATTATTATAAGATGCATTCGAAGTAAAACACCATCCTGTAAAAAGTTTTTGATAAAGATTCCCAAGATTAGAAATCTTCACCTTTGTTTCCAAGAGACAAACAATGCCAATAGAGACACTGTGAATATATTCTTTCACATCTCTCTGTTTCTTAGCATTATGTATCACTCTTACATTCCAACAAATCAATCTATCCATTTTGGATTGGGAAAGTTCCCTCTCCCATAGCTTCATTACCTCATGTGTCTTCATTTGCAATCCTTTGATCCCTTCCATCACCATCTGCTGCTCCAGTTTGCTCTAATGTCTGAAATAAATTACCAATACTAATAGGTTTAGTATTAGTAACTCTAACTTTGATAGGCCTCATATTCTTCTGGAATCCATCAGGATCCATCTCTTGTGATTTATTCCCCTGCACCACCTCCTTCTGCTTCTGTGATGGTAGTATTTCAGCTACAGTAGCCACATTAACTACATTAGCTAACTCAGGTGCTGTAGTGTTCACATCAGTTACTAGAGGTGTAACATGATGTTGAACTTTCTTAGGCATCCACACCTGCTTCACTTACTGCGTTCTGCATTCCTTTGATTCATGCCCATACTTATTACAAACATTACACTTCATAGGAGTCCACTCATACTCCACTGGTACTGCTACTCTTTGTTCATGTTCATCCAAAAAATGAATTTGTGTAGGAAATTTTCCTTCCACATTCATCTCAATCAAAATACGAGCAAATTGCAACTTATCACGATTCCTTGTGGCTTCATCTCTCTTGATAGGATCCCCTAATTGTGCAGAAATCTTATGCAAAGATTTTCCCCCCCAATACTTCAATGCTATCTTAAAATGAACCCAAACTGGAATGGTTTTGAGTTCATCTTTTTGGAAATCAGTCTCATGAGACCAATGTTTAACAATCAATGGTTTCTTATCAAAGAAGTAATGTCCATTGATCACCTTGTCTCTTGAGTCCATAGCTGGAAATCTAGCCAGATAAACACCTTTCTTAATCAATGCAACTTTATCAACCTTATAATTTCTCCAAATTCTACTAAAATATCCTTCCATCACTTGTATTGGAGGATTAGCTCCTAATACATAACAAACAACAGAAGAATTCCAAAATTGAATCTCATCTTCTAGATCCTCCAGTTCTATTTTCACGATTTCATTCAAATCATCATTAACATCCTGCTCAACTTCTACATCCGCTACATGTTCGACATTTTGCTCCACAGAAACATCATCATTCAACTCATATAAGATAGGAATAGGGCGAATACCTTCCATTGATTTCGCTGATTTATGAGAATTTGAATCTCCACTCCTTGAAATGGATTGCAACCATTCATTAAATGTGTGTCGCACCTCAGATTGCTGCTTCAAAACCTGAATAGATGAAGTTGGTGTAAGAACTTCACCTATTCCTAGTCCAAAATCTAGTGCTTCCACACCTAGAATTTCATCCATTGATCGAGTACGTAACGCATGAGAATCAGACGTAGGTCATGTTGCTTTTACCTTCTGCTTACCGGATTTACCTTGAGGTTTCTCAGCCGCCTTCCTTGCCATGGCGACAGTGCACGTTAAGCTAACATGCACCGAGAGAAACTTGGGGAGAAAGTTTCAAGGTTAGAACTTACTTGGAAGCGTTCAACTCTCTCTCTCAAACTAATTATACTATTTTTACTACTTTAAACTTTGATGGTTTATGGTATTGATACTTGAGTTTATATATATAAGTTGTTTATCCATGTTGTTTATTTTGTTATCTTTACTCTATTTATATTTAAGCATGTTGTATTATCTTTGTTTAAGTGTTTTATTTGGTTATCTGAAGTTTACTATTAAGATGTTTTTGTGTGACTTAATTATTAAGGCTTTTATAACTCTTATATGGATCCTAATTGGGCTGGGAGAGCTGTTAGCTACTCCCCACTGATTGTGGATGTTTGTTGATATATTTTGCAGGTGATTATTTCATGTTATGGGAAATGATCAGAGAAAGGCTATTTAGGATTTTGGTTTGAGACATCTTATTTTATTTTATATTTACTATATATATTGTGTTTATGAGGTTGTTTTGCCTCTTTATGGTTATTTTGAGTTAATTCATTTGGGTTTTTTTATTTAATTTATATTTAACCCTGATTTAGAGTGACAGTTCTGTCAGACGATATTTCCGCTATCGTCATTTCTTTAATAAAATGTTCTATTTTGCTTATATTATGTTTATAAAAGGACGGAGTGTTACAGTTGGTATCAGAGCAAATGATCCAAAAACTCTCATTGAGTTGCTACATATTCCATGGAAAATGTGTAGTTGTTGCATCTAGGATTATTAGTATCTTAGGCTTTAAGAAAAGTACTTAGTGAGAGTTACTTGGGTAGGAAGAAAGCCCCGGGAATTTTTTTTTTTGTTAAATGATGTGCTATATGTTTTTCTTATGTGTTAGTTAGTGAGGTTTAGCAAGGACTAACGTTTTCGTTTTTGCAAAGTACCTCCAAGGCGTTAACTAGATGCCCGAAACAAAGTTGTATATATGTAATCGTCGTATAGCGTATTTTCTTGTCATTTCAAGTTTCGAGGACAAAACTTTCTTAAGGGGGAGTGATTGTAACACCCCGAAATTTCGCTCCTAAATTTTCGTGTTATTTTACCCTTCATTATTATTTTCCGTTAAAATTGAATATTTTACTTCTTAAAAATATTATATCTTATGTTATTTGTTTTTCAACTTTTAAAATGTTATATTAATATTATTTACTTGATGAGAAATTATAGATTTTCTAGTATTTAGAAATACACGTTTGAGCTAGTATCTTTATTTATTCGATTTGAACTCATTTGGACCGTGCGCACGACTTTTTAATGTGAAGTTTCAAGCTCCTAAAAGCTGTCCACAAAATCATAATATTGGAAGCATGGGAGAGGCTTTTGAGCATCCTTGTAACCCCTTGTAACCTCCTTTTTAATTCACCATAATTATCCAACTTAAAACCCCATCATTAGTCTTTGTAACCCCTATTTTTAACTTCATTTGTATTGCTGAAATTATGCTAGAAAAATTCAGTTTGTAACCCACCCCCTCTCATGCCAGTCGTAGAGTGGAAGAGAAAGAGTTCTTCTCTCTTTTCGCATTTTCGTCCATTTTTGCACACCCTTCTTGTTTGCCCCATATCTCCTTCGTTTCTTATCGGAATTGGACGTGTGAGTAGTCAAAATCCATCTACTCGGAAAGATCTTGCTTGTAGTGTAATTTGTTTTTGAAGACAGGGAAATACGCGACTTCAGTTTCCGTTTCAATCAGACGAGTCACCCGGTTTTGTTTTTCTGTCACACCTTCACGAAAATAACCATATCTAGAGATCTAACCGTTGGATCATCCTGAAATGTGGACAACACGTTGAGGACGTATGGAACATTACTTTGACCGGAGCGATTTAGCATCCGAGCTTCAGATCGTCGGGAGTCGTGGTCGAAACAGAACAGTATATAATGGAAATGCAAGCAATTGGAGGTCTTCAAAGGTAACTAAAGGTTTTCCTAGAACGGTTAGAATTCGCGTAAGGATTATATTGGTTATAATACTTAAGTTGGGTTAGTATTAATCTAGGAATTTGGGTGGGAATAATTATATGTTGTATGTTGTTTTCTTTTCATAGTTTCTACGAATGATATGATTATTGTAGCTTGTGAACTTGGAATGTTATGCTTTTATGCTCTAGAACCATGGTACTGTTATGTATTATGATGCTGCTCCATGTTGCCGTTGTAACTGTTGTTTTAAGCTTCTATTGCAACGCTTTTGTTGGTGTGTTGTTTCGGAGCTCGTAAGTGTCTATGTTGTTATGTATTAGATGATGATGGCCTGCTGATCTTTTGTTTCTTGCAGCTTTGCATTATGGGGATTGGTTGTTGTTTGTAGTGATTAGTGATATCAATATGTGGTTGTGGGTCTTGTTATTTGATAAGTTGTCATGTAATGCGCTTTATGAGTTATAACATCATGTCCTAGTTAAGTCAAAATTTATACTTGGATATATGTTGTTGCTTTATGTTGTAAGTGTGCTGTTATTTTATATTTGAGTTTACAACTTATCCTTCAAGTTAATATGGAGATTTTTTTTAACTATTTTATGATTTTGGTGATGAATTAATTTTGAAGATATTATTATTTTTATTATTTTGAGAAGAATGTTATTTAATTTGAAATTCTTGGGTTGCAATCCTAGATTTCTGCTGATTTGGTGTAAGGCCTTAAGGGCATCCGTGTAATTTGATGATTGAGTATTATTTTTATTATTATTATTGTTTGAGAACAAGATTATCTGGAGGGACGTAATCCCGAGGTAAAGAACATGCAAACCATAGGATTTATTCCTAGGTATACCTTGGTTTTGTTGTCGTCCGAGAGGTTGGTGGGGACGTAATCCTACACCGCATCGGGAGTATGGCCATTCTTAGACACAGGCAGTAGGGAACGTAACCCATAGGCTGTCTGGAGGTTGCGATCTGACATTACCATAGGAAGTGGGTTGTCCACTAGCGTTCAGCTCTCTCTCTCAAACTAATTATACTATTTTTACTACTTTAAACTTTGATGGTTTATGGCATTGATACTTGAGTTTATATATATAAGTTGTTTATCCATTTTATTTATTTTGTTATCTTTACTCTATTTATATTTAAGCATGTTGTATTATCTTTGTTTAAGTGATTTATTTGGTTATTTGAAGTTTACTATTGAGATGTTTTTGTGTGACTTAATTATTAAGGCTTTTATAACTCTTATATGAATCCTAATTGGGCTGAGAGAGTTGTTAGTTACTCCCCACTGATTGTGGATGTTTGTTGATACATTTTGCAGGTGATTATTTCGTGTTATGGGAAATGAGAGAAAGACTATTTAGGATTTTTGTTTGAGACATCTTATTTTATTTTATATTTACTATATATATTGGGTTTATGAGGTTGTTTTGCCTCTTTATGGTTATTTTGAGTTAATTCATTTGGGTTTTATTTTATTTAGTTTATATTTAACCCTGATTTAGAGTGACATTTCCGTCAGACGATATTTATGCTATCGTCAATTCTTTAATGAAATGTTCTATTTTGCTTATATTATGTTTATAAAAGGACGGAGTGTTACAGGGCCAGTCAACTCGAGCCCTCGGGTCAGGTTTGACCTGGTCCCTCGGGACAGTGCATGATCCTTGTCTTTTTTC